>BDUI01001914.1:132443-142876 GCA_002335545.1 Apodemus speciosus
TGGAGTTTGTTCCTCCTGTGGGTCTGTAAACTTGTGTCCTTACTCCTCTGAGCTCAAAAGTGAAAGCACTGCAGGGAGATCTCTCACTCCTGGTGGGCTATGCACAGAAGACTGTGGAATCTCCTGGCTCCTGGTGCAAATGGCTGCGGGCAGGAAGACCCGTGCTCCTAGCAGGGTCCCCTCCAGAGAGAATGTGGAGATCTCACCTCTGTGCCCAAAAGTGAAAGCCTGCTGGGAGATCACTCCCATTTTTATCTCCTTGTACAAAGCTCAAGTCCAAGTGGATCAACGACCTCCACATAAAACCAGATACTCTGAATCTAATAGAAGAGAAAGTGAGAAAGAGCCATGAACACATGGGAACAGGGGGAAAATTTCCTAAACAGAACACCAATGACTCAGGCTCTAAAATCAACAATTGACAAATGGGACTTCTTAAAATTGAAAAGTTTCTGTAGGGCAAAGGACACTGTCAACAGGACAGAACAGCAACCTACATATTGGGAAAAGATCTTTACCAATCCTACATCCAATAGAGGGCTAATACACAAAGAACTCAAGAAGTTAGACTTCATAAAACTGCTTTTTAAACAAAGGTTTCMAAGTCTTTCCTCTCATGCCAGTGAGAATGAGAAAGCTACTCCTTTCTCACATACACAAGCCTCATGGGGCTGCTCGGGAGAGTTAGAAAAATCCACTCCATCATTAAGGAAGTCATTGTGCACTCAGGTTCTGTTGACTTGTTCTTTTGTTTTTCCTTGAACTTTAATATTTGTCTCCTGTTAACATGTAAGATATGCAGAGAGAATTAAAGGCAGTGGTGGACAGCTTAGAGGACCTCAACCTAAAGCTACAGTAATCCTGCCTCCCTCCTCAGTCTACATCCCCTCCCCCACCCATCTCCACCCCCCACACCTCTGCCATGGCTGCAGGAGTGAAGAATTTCCTGTGTTGGAGATTTTACCTGTGTGGTGATTTCCATTAGTCTTCTGTGAGTTACAGAAAACAAACTCACAGCTGGCCTCTGGGCATCCTGTAAAACATCCTGTAATGACTTCTGGCTTATAAGGCAGCTGCTAGTGAATCTCTGGGGTGGCATGGTGAGGTGCAAGAGGCCTTCTGCAGAGCCCAGTTAACAGAGGCATTTAGACTGACAAACTAAACGCTCTGCAGGGAGGGAGGGTGGTGATATGCGGTGCTTGGGTAACCCAGAAGTCTATCTGGCTTTAAGGGCAAATTTTTATACTTTATAAATACACATATTTGATCTTTTATTGTACATTACAAACAGTGTGTATTCCCACATGTATACTTTAGTATAGCTCTGATCTCAAGTCTTAGAGATTTCTGTAACTTCACAATTATCTTTTGAGGAACTGTTTATTTTTAAAACCAGAAGATAGACACAGCACTATACTTCTGGTGCCAGCCATGTTAATTTGACCTCTCATTCAGCAGTGACCTTCAGCAAAGCTCTCTGGCTTTGGTGTTTAAGTCTCCTCTGTTAGATTTGAAAAATAAAAAACTGGTAGCATAAATCTCATCTGTGATGGTTATTCTTGGTTGACAACTTGACTATATCTGGAATGAACTATAATCCACCTGTGAGAATCTCTTTGTTTGGTTTAAAGTGAGTGGGGCCACTTCTAGTCCAGACCTTGTACAATATCTACATTTGGAGGCAGGAAGACTCACACCTGTCAACTGGATCTTGAGGCCATGCCTTCTGCCGGAAGTCTATATAAGGACACAGGTAAAAGGAAGTTTTGCTCTTTGCCTGTTTGCTCTCACCTTGCTAGCACGTCTGTTCCTTCACTGGCATTAGAGCCTGTTCAAATGAGATTCCAGTGTCTACTGAAGACTAGCTGAGACATCTAGCCTCTTGGACCTAGCAACTTCTGGGTCCTTGGACTTTTTATTCACAACCAGCCATTGTTTCATTAGTTGGGCCATTAGCCTGTAAGTCATTTTAATAAATCCCATATATATGTATATATAAAACATAATTACAATACAAACTATATTATACAACAATATATAATTTAAATATAGATAATTATATATAATAAATCATATATATAGAGAGATTCATTCTATAAGTTCTGCTACTCTAGAGAACCCTGACTAATACAACCCACAACCTCTCTGCTTAAGGAATTAACCTGAGTATGGGTATCCAAACTCTCTCTTTTAAACATCTCTCATCTCCTTACCACATACCACAGACACAACTGAATTATACACCTTGACAACAAGTCAGAAAACAGCAATGATGAATATTCACTGAGCACTTCCTGAGTGCTAGGGACTATGCAGAGACCTTCACACGAATCGTTTCATTGATTCTCACAACTCACAGAACAATCATTATTATTACCCCTGTCCTGCATGCTAGGTAAATAGATTCAACAAGACTAAGTTACAACAGTAAGTGGCACCTGGCCAAGGACACAAAGGAAAACACAGCTCTAAATGAGCCACCAAGGGGAGCCTCCCAAACACAATTTCCTCCAATTCCAGTAACAATCAAAGCAGCTTCATGATTAGTAATCAGCATTTGATAAAAGCAGGCTCATAAAATAAAATTGAGCCTCTAAGCTCACGGTGTGGGTGTTCCAGTAATGTGGTCCCCTGCCAGAACAGCTTTCCTCATAAATTATCTTAAGCATTTATAATACATCGTATATCCCTGTAGTGATTATTCTGTATACAAGAATTCTCATGGACTTTTCCAGCATTTTTGTTGGAAGTGTGATGTTCACACATCAGTTACACAAATCTTATAGTGTAGAGTTCTGGATTTTCACAAAGGGGACACACTTGGATGTTGACCCTAGGACACAGACATATAAATAGTCCTCTCTCTTCTGGCTCTCTTCCCCAGTGTTAAGCTATTAACATCATGAACTAGTTTTTTGTGTTTTTGAGCTTCATCTAAATAGATTCATATGTCATATACTCTTTTTGTTTCTGGTTTCTTTTGCTCAACAGTATGCTTGGGAGTCTAAATTGTGGCTCTTTCATTTTTRTGGCCCAGTGGGATTCGATAATACTTACAAGCCATCATATACCTATTCAGTCTACTCTACATGAACAGAGTGGATGCTTCTAATTTGGATATTACAATGTTGCTACGACATTCACTGCTCTCACTTGCATATTTTGATTGCAATATCTATATTTCTACAGTGGAAATAATAAATGATAGGGCGTGCAAATCTTCAACTTCAGCAAGTCAAGTGTTGCAAGCCACCTTCTAAAGCAAGTCTGTCGGTTTGCACACCCACCAGCCATTCAGTTTTTACTCATTTTAATTTGAATTTTCTGTCTCTGTTTGCTGGTTTGAAGGAATTTGTCACATATTTCATTTTGTTTACTTTCTGGGGTGCTAAAGATGGAATAGGGTCTTTTGCATATGCAACAAGTGTGCCACCTCTGAGCCACACGCTCTCTCTCTCTCTCTCTCTCTCTCTCTCTCTTAGATATGAGTGCCATAAAAAATTTTCCCATTCTACAAATACTGTCTCACCTCTAATGAAGCTTTACAATGAACAGAGTTCATTTTCTCTTCTCTGGTTTATCACCCTTCTTCATAGTTTAGCTTTTGATAAACACTTGTCTGTTTCAAGGTCATGAAAATGTTTTTCTGTGTGCATTCTAAAGACCTTGTTGGTTTGCCCTTCATATTGAAAACTATAATCCATCTGGGCTCTTTTTTACATATAAGTATATTCAGTGCAAATATCCATCTTTTCCATGTGGATAATATAATTGTACCAGTGTTGTTTATTGAAACATTCATTTTTTTCTGCAATTTTCTTATATAAATCAGGAAAGCATTTGTCTGGGTTATTTACAGACCTGACCACATTTTGGTGCATTTGCCTTCTTTACTCTACTCTGCTTCTGATATTGCCTCTCGCTCACCTACTCTCCTGGGTCTACTCCCCTCTTCATTAGTCTTAGTCTGGGTTTCTATTCCTGCACAAACATCATGACCAAGAAGCAAGTTTGGGGGAAAGAGTTTGTTCAGCTTACACTTCCACGCTGCTGTTCATCACTAAAGAAAGTCAGGACTGGAACTCAAGCAGGTTAGGAAGCAGCAGCTGATGCAGAAGCCATGGAGGGATGTTACTTACTGGCTTGCTTCCCCTGGCTTGCTCAGCTTGCTTTCTTATAGAACCCAGGGATGGCACCACCCACAATGGGCTGGGCCCTCCACCCTTGATCACTAATTGAAAAAAACGCCTTACAGCTGGATCTCAAGGAGCCTCAAGGGAGGCTCCTTTCTCTGTGATAACTTCAGCTTGTGTCAAGTTGACACACAAAGACAGCCAGTACAATTGATCCCTTGTCAAGTTCACACACTCATACACACTCACATCACTATTAAGCCTCAACCCTTACTTTCTTATTCATCCCTAAGATATAAATAAGTTTAAAAGTCCCACAGTCTTTACATATTAAAAGTTCAATCCCTTTAAAATA
The DNA here is from genome assembly GCA_002335545.1 of Apodemus speciosus. NCBI lineage: Eukaryota > Metazoa > Chordata > Mammalia > Rodentia > Muridae > Apodemus > Apodemus speciosus. Next base: position 136,932 of record BDUI01001914.1, read on the forward strand.
TCCAATATCTTTTAAAATCCAAAGTCTTTTAAAAATTCAAAGTCTCTTAACTTTGGGCTCTGCTAAAATACCTTCTTACTTCAAGAGGGAAAAATATCAGGGCACAGTCACAGTCAAAATCAAAATCAAATTCAAATTCAAACCAATATCTGCCATCTACTCACAATCTTCTGGATTCCTCCAAGGGCTTAGGTCACTTCTCCAGCTCTACCCTTTTTAGCACACATCTGGTCTTCCAGGCTCCAGATGACTGTATTCTACTGCTGCTGCTGTTCTTGGTGGTCATCTCATGGTACTGGCATCTCCAAAACACTTCTGTCTTCTGCTGCAACTAGGCTTCACCAATAGCCTTTCATAGGCTTTCTTCATGGTGCCAAGCCCCAACTCCTTTGCATGACCCCTTCAGTCCTGGGCCATCAATTGTAAATGAGGCCCCACCTTCACTAATGGCCTTCCATGGCCTCTCACAGTGCCAAAAATCAGTTGCTCTTCATGACCCCTTCATGGCTTCAAAACCAGCACCACCTGGGTGATTCTTACACAGTACCAAGTCCAGCCATAGCATGAGATACAACCTGGCTATCTCTGGAACACAGCTCCTATTCTCTCAGAAAACACTTCCCAGAAGATTTCACCTCAATGATGCTGGTCTCTTCTTAATCACTGCTAATTTCTTAGCTCCAGCTAACCAGCATCAATAGTTCCAGTAATGCAAAATTTTTTATTTAGTAGTTCTGGTATCTTGTTAATCATAGCTGATCCTTCAGCCCCAGCTAAAACCACAGAATCTTCACAATCAAAATAGCAATGGCCCTGATAAAAGTCTTTAATCTTCCCTCTGAAATTTCACAAGCCCGGCCTCCATCTTCTGCACTTTTCTCAACATATCTTCCAAGCTCCTACACAACATCGCACAGAGCTCTTAACACTGAATGGATCTTCTAGCCCAAAGTTCTAAAGTCCTTCCACAGTCCTCCCCAAAACATGGTCAGATTGTCACAGGAATACCCCACTATGCTGGTATCAATTTGTGGTAGTCAGGGTTTCTTTTCCTGTACAAACGTCATGACCAAGAAGCAAGTTTGGGAGGAAAGGGTTTACTCAACTTACACTTCCACACTGCTATTCATCATGAAAAGAAGTCAGGACTGGAACTCAAGCAGGTCAGGAAGCAGGAGCTAATGCAGAGGCCATGTTACTTATTAGCTTGCTTCCCCTGGCTGCTTTCTTATAGAACCCAGGACTACCAGTCCAGGGATGGCACCACCCACAATGGACTGGGCCCTTCCCCCTTGATCACTAATTGAGAAAATGCCTTACAGCTGGATCTCATGAAGGTATTTCCTCAAGGGAGGCTCCTTTCTCTGTGATAACTCCAGCTTGTGACAAGTTGACACACAAAACCAGCCAGTACAATTAGGTTTCTTATGATTACATTGGGCTCCTCCATATAAGATAGTCTTCTCATACCATGTTTATTAACCTGATCACATCTCTAAAATCCATGCTATCATTTAACAGACTTGCAAATTTCAGAGATTAATACTAGGACTTGGGAAAGTAGTATTACTTCACTTGCCACAGCACTGATTTGAATTATTACTTTTCTCTTTACAAATGAGCTAAAAGTACCTCCCCAAAAAATGGTTTCTAATTTGGGAGCTGGATTAGATTTTATCTTTAAAACTATTGACTAAGCCTTTAACTCTTAACAAATGGCACTTTAAACACTAGCCAGCTCCAGTGAGGTTCCAAGACTTGAGGATGAAAGGCAATCATTTCATATAACCTTCAGACCTCAGACTTCATCTAATCATTTCATATAACCTTCAGAGCACAGGACTTCTCTTTTGACTGACAGTTGAAAGAATCTATATTGTCCTCTGATGCCATAGGAAAGGATCATTTTGTCATTGCTAGCCTATGTTTTCTAAAAGTGTTGGATCATACACTTCCACACACACCTCCATAAAATTAAAAAATAAAGAACAGATATCCTGTGGAGTGCACAGTTATTTGCTGCTCAGTGGACTGCCCCTGTCCTCTCACAAAGCATTCCTCCTTTGTACGAGGACACTGACTTCTTCTCCTAGGGCTTGCTTAGCTTTTTGTCCATTTAGGCCATACTCACATTGGCTTCTGATGCCAAGAAGGTTATCTCTTACTGCTACCCGGAGACCTGAAGTAACTTTTTWAATAAGATTAACTAGCTACAGCCACCTCATCACTGTGATAAGGGATACCTGAATTGGAGTGGATGAACATTCGATGCTCCATTGCTCCCTTATCTCACAATGCAGCTTGACATTGGTGCATGGTGGGGACCCATGTTCCTCACCGCCATTCAGGGTTCTTCCAGCCTTGAGGCTCTATACTACTTTAGTCCTGTTTTCTCTTTGCAATCAGTTGGAAAGAATGGGACAAAGTTTACATAGCACAGGGCTTCAAAATCAGGCCTAGAAGTGACAGGTAATGCTTCTTTTCATATGTGACCAAGCAGATTCAAGCCATTTGGCAATACCTAGTTAATGCAAAGGAGTCCAGGATAAAGAAAGCTAATTTGTGAGTCTCAGAAAGAAAAAAAATTGGAGAACAGATAACCATTTACACAGCAATGACAAGGTTATGTTGTATAATATATGAGATATACCATATGATTATACTAATGATATACATGTCATTACATGTCACTGACATGCCCAGACAGCCTTTCAGAACAAGAATTCCAGTATCACTTTTTCTAAAACTGAGTGCAACACAGTACTTACCCAATAAGTGTTTGATGAGTGAATCATGGCATATTGAAGCTCAAAACCATCCTTAGAGATCGTCTAATCTAAACCTTTCATTTTAAGCACGAACAATTGGAAAACCAGAGCCACTGAGCAGGGATGGGACCCATTTGTCTCATTTCCCAGATTCCAGGAGAAGGCCTTTGAAAACTAACTTATCCCAAGTTCCCAGTCCCATGAGACTCTTTTTAACCAGCTTATCAGAAGTTGCACATCTGAACAAGTGTTACTCGTTCCTGTGAGGTCTCCTTGGAGCTTTCTATACAAGTCAAATGCTGCTGTCATTAAAGAAGTCATGGAGCCTTACTGAGGGATTGCTTCCACAGCCTATGGTATTTTTCTATAGTATTGCATGAGTGGGGGTTGGTAAATGTATTCATCCTTTGAAGATGGGTTTGATTTTGAGAAATATTTTAAAGACAAAAATGGAATGTAGATGACCCAGCTATACAATACCGATGGGGATGGGGCTAGAAAAAAAAAGCCAAGTGAGACAGTGTGCTGTTTTATGACATACAATCAGAAAGACCCGTTTCCTACACGATTTATCAACCTGCTTTGGGGAACAATCTCAGAAGAGACCTGTGGGCATTTTAACAATGTCATCTTTGAACAATGTCATCATTGTTGGACTAAGTTCATGAAGTCCTAAGGTAACAAGCTTGAAGAGTAATAGCAGTTTATGAAATGTGTGGGTAGCTGACATGACAGAAATGCCAATGTTGCAAAAGCCCAAGTCAATGTCCCATCCTTAAAGTTCTAAGAAACTCAGAAGAGTGTGAGTCTGTAGCTCCATACAAACCAGAGGCAGCATGGGAGGAAGGATGCAGTATTTTAGAGGGGAGATAAGACTTACATTTTTTATATTTAWGCATATGTGTGTGTTTGTGTGAGGGCTTGTGCACTTGGGTGCAGGTGCCCACAAAGTCCTTAGAACCTCTAGTGCTGAAATTTGAGGTGTCTGTGAGCCATTTGTCATGGTGCTGACAACTGAACCCTGGTCTTTTGTAGGAGTAATGACTCTTATCACTGGGCCATCTCTCCAGCCCTGAGATAAAAGTTCTTGAAAAGTAATACTTGGTGATCTAATTAGTGGGCTGTGCTTGTGCACCGAATTGCAGCTCAGGAACTGGGGTAATTCTGAAGGTGTCTGTGCACCAAGAAGGAAACTGCTGCTCTGTTCACTGCCAAACCCCAGGTCAAAAGAGACCTTTCTTCTCTAGTGACAAAAAGCAAAAACAGTAGCTTCTGCAGTCAGTAGTTACATTGGCTGTTTTTGTGTGTCAACTTGACACAAGCTGGGGTTATCACAGAGAAAGGAGACTTCCTTGAGGAAATGCCTCCATGAGATCCAGCTATAAAGCAGTTTCTCAATTAGTGATCAAGGGGGGGGGGAGGAGGGCCCAGTCCATTGTGGGTGGTACTGTCCCTAGACTGGTAGTCCTAGGTTCTATAAGAAAGCATCCAGGGGAAGCAAGCTAGTGAGTAACATCTCTCCATGGCCTCTGCATCAGCTCCTGCTTCCTGACCTGCTTGAGTTCCAGTCCTGACTTCCTTTGGTCATGAACAGCTGTATGGAAGTTGTAACCTGAAACCCTTTCCTCCCCAACTTGCTTCTTGGTTGTGGTATTTTGTTCAGGAATAGAACCCTAACTAAGAGAGTAGTGTTGGAAAAATTAGACACCCACATGCAAAAGAACAAAATTAGACCCATGTCTTTCATCAAATACAAAAAAATAACTCAAAGCACCCAAAGGATTTAAATGTAAGGCTCAAACTATGAAACTACTAGAAGAAAATATAAAAATATTAAACAAGCATCCCTGTAACATTGGTGAATGCAAGTTTTTTGTTTGTTTTTTTGCTGATGCTGTTGCTTTATGGGTTTGTTTTGTTGTTGTTTGTATTTTTTTTTTTGATAAAACCTCAAAAGTACAGGTAACCAAACCAAATGCTGACAAGTAAAAGTTCTCTACACAACAAACAAAAGGACAGGACAGGATGGGGAATTCATGRCCTAATTAAAGCAACCAAAAGGAGAAAGTCTTTTTGTTCAATTTCAGAGACCTCACTTGATGAGTCAAAGGCATGTCACTTTGAGCCTGAGGYAGGGAAGAAGATCATGGCGGTTTGGGTGTGTGGATGAGGAGACCGTTCACCTCATGGCAACTAGAAAGTAAAGCGAGACAGAAGGATGTCTAGGACAAGACCCACCCTTCATACGTGCTCCCCATTGGTCTATTTCTTCCTARCATCCACTCAGCTGTGAGCTCACCAGTSGTGACATGACCACACTCAAAATCCAGTCAGTTTTCAATACCAGATGGGGGACAAGCCTCAATACATGGACCTTGTTGGTAAATACTTCACATTCAACCATAATACAAAATCTGATAAGAATTTAATGTCCCAAATACATAAGCACTCAAGCTGGACCATTTAAACATTTAAAAGCTTGCAGAAGACCTGAAAAACATTTTTCAAAAGAAACTACACAAATGGGCAACAGATATTCGAAAAGCATGCGATGCAACTAAGCATGAAAGAAATACAAAACCATGACTAGATAATATTTCCCCCTAGTTAGATGGCTACTATCACACAAAAAATAAATTTAAAGATAAAGTGTTGTTGAGGATATATTTAAAAAATAAATCATGTATATACTATTCATATAAATGTAAGTTAAAACCATTATGGAAAACAGTATGAGAGTCTCTCAAAAATTAAAAATAAGCCCAATTATGATCCAGCCGCCCCACTACTGGGGCATGCACAATCGTTATGCTGAAGTAATAGCTGTACTTCTGTATTTATTTTGACACTGTTGACAACAGTCAAGATATAAAATCAACCTAAGAATCCACCAAAGGATGGATAAATAAAACACACATATGCACAGTGGAATGCTCTCCAGCCATGAAAGTAATGAAATACCGTTTTTGCAGCAACATTGTTAGAATTGGAAATCATTATGATAAGAAAAATAAGCTAAATGCATAAAAACAAGCCGCAGACAAYCCCATTCACACATGAGCCCCACAATAGTTGTGTCATAGAAATGCAGAGTGAACAATGACTACCAGATTCTGGGAAAGAGAGAAAAAGGAAATGAGGAGTCACTGACCAATGGGTTCACCATTTACAGTCGGG
>BDUI01001915.1:63398-81659 GCA_002335545.1 Apodemus speciosus
GTGCTCTTAACCGCTGAGCCATCTCAGCAGCCCTCAAAACATATTTTTAATGATGGTTCTTAAACACTTTAATCTCCCTTTTAGCCTACCACCCAACAGAGGTAGTGGGAAAAAAGAATATGGGTGGTGTGGGGAAGAGGACCTGTTTAGAAAGGTTCTTTGAAGCAACTCTCATCTATGTTGTCTGGAAATCGGCAGTTCAGTTCACAGGTTAGCAGTGGTAGCTCGAACCACTCACAAACACTTCACAGATACACCAGCAGTCCAGTTCGGTCGAGTCAGGATAGTAAACACTATATCAGCCACAGTGGCACCACCTAGCAGAGATAGCTAGAGTTYGGCCTCRGCTCTAATGAGCAGGAGGGACCTGGAGGGACACAAGGAGAAGCTCTCTCTCAGGGAAGCGAAGATCAGTGAAGACTCAAGACCCGCAAGCATTGCATAGCTAGCTCTATAAGCAAGCCAAGCAAGTCCTATTTATACCCTCCAAACATCATGTGTCCTCTGGGTCTTGCCTCAGCACTTGTGTCTGTCTCAGCTGAYGTCACTCTGCCAATCAGCCTGAGTCTGCAGAAGCAGCAAGAAACTTCAGCGCACCACCAGAAGTTTCTTGGTGCATTTCTATGGAGTCCCAACAAATAGAGACCTCAACTATGCAATGTAAGGCAGACCAATACATGTGTGTCATTAGCAAAGAATCTTTCTTCATGTGTCCTTTCACGTGCTTGCTTTAGCAGAACATCCTTCTCCTGTGTCTGCTTCAGTGAAATGTTCCTTCACCAGTCTGCCTTAGTCTTTCGCCTGTGTCCACCTCAGGAAACACTCTACATGTTTGCCCTAGCAAAACGCCTTCCAACTGACTTTCCAAAGAACCCTTAAGTTTCCATTTTTGTAGCAGTTATAGTGCCATGCTAATGAACCAGTTGTCTCTCCAAGTTGTGAATTGTTTTTGAATGGGGACCGTAATGTCTTTTTTTTCAGCTTTGCGTGATAAGCACTTAGTGAGATAGTAGAAAAATGTTGAGTGAACAATTGTGTGTGATTTGTAGAGAATCACATACAGTGATGTTCACTATGTGAGTTGTGAAAGGGGAAAAAAGAAAGTTGAACTCCTGGTTCCCAAAGAGAACTGTCTGATGATAAGAMGTACATAGACCAGATACGCTTCCTTTGCTGMCTTGGTGGCACTTTGACTTAGCACAAATCTTGTGTTTAAYAGGAAGAGTTGGGGAGAAAGCCTTATGAGTTTTAGAAGATTATGAAGCCAGGCCCCTTCATAYAAATATTTGCAAGTCATTTGCCTACAGTTTGTGGTAGTAGCCCTCTAGAAAATGAAATTATTTTTAATTTTAAATTAAATTTAAAAATTAACACTAAAGAGAGGAGGTAAATAAGGAAGGGAAAAGAACATTAAATAGGCTTTAAGAGGTTTCACATGAAATACTTTTTTCCTTTTCTTTTTTAAAGATGTATTTATTTATTTTATGTATGGGAGTATACTGTTGCTTCTACAAGAAGAAGGCATTGGATCCCATTACAAATGGTTGTGAGCCACCATGTGGTTGCTGGGAATTCAAYTCAGGACCTCTGAAAGAGCAGTCAGTGCTCTTAACTGCTGAGCATCTCTCCAGCCCCTGTTTTCTTTTTTTCTTKTCTTTATGTCCACTTTATGGAAAATATTTTGGGGTTTAAGGCATAGATGGACAGAATCTTCTGGAGCCTGAGTTGGCCCCAACTTACTAAATATGACCTTGAACATCTGGCTAAACATGTTTTAGTCCTCTAGCCTCTTAAAGCCTATTTAATGTTCTTTTCTTTCTCTTTCATCCCTTCCTTAATTTACCTCCATACCTCCTCCCTTTAGAGTTACTTTTTAAATTAAATTTTATTTTTTGACTCATTCATTTTGCTTCCTGCTTGCTTCCCCCTTTAGTTTTCTTTAACATATATTTTAATTCATGTGTATATATGTACACGCACACATACCTGAACGTATTTGTAGGGCTGGGAGATATTTCTGGAACCCTTGGAGTTGGGGAGCCAGACATTGAGCTCCAGACATTGCTCTTAGCTGTTGAACCGTCATGTCTCCAGGCTGCTACTCTTCTTTGAAGACCTGTTCCTTTTCTGTCGTCCAGGCTACAAGGAACTCCTGGCTCAAGCAGTTCAGCCTACCCAGCGGTGAGGGCTGCAGAGGAGTGCCGCTGGCCCCTTGTGGTCCCCTTTTCTAGGGACACTGTTAGTTCTCAGTGCCAGGCATTGCCATAGTCTTAATCTTTGGGCAGYCATGTCTCTTATGCTTCCACTTAATGATTATTATTGGTTTTAGGAGTTAAGCTCCTGCTCACTCTGTCTTTACCTCCCAAATGCTGAGATTACAGTACTTGGCTCTCTTGTTTCTTTTCTTTTTAAGATTTATTTATTTTTATGTATATGAGTACACTGTAGTTGTTGTCAGACACACCAGAAGGGGGCGTCAGATCCCATTACAGATGGTTGTGAGCCACCATGTGGTTCCTGGGAATTGAACTCAGGACCTTTGGAAGAGCAGTCAGTGCTCTTTAACACTGAGCCGTCTCTCCAGCCTGGCTCTCTTGCTTTTTAAAGGTAGTAAATGTCAGCAAATTAAAAGTAAGTACTTTTACCTGAACTGGAAACTGAACCCGGGGCCTTCTTTATACAAGGAACGTGCTCTACCATGCTACTTCATAGATAGCCTTTGATTTTTTTATTTGATTTTTTTAATGTTTTTGAGAACCACTCTCACTATGTAGCTAAAGCTGGCTTTGAACCTGCAATGTTGCCCAGGGTGGCCTTGAATTTGCAATCCTCTGTCTCACGTCCCCAGTGCTGGGAWTACAGGTGTGTGCCATCACRCTTAGCTTACTTCAGTATTTTATAACTGGTTTTCGTCCACACTCCATCGATTCCTTACCACGGTCTTATGCGATAGTCAAGATAGTTTAGCTTCACCTTTTTAGATCAGGAAACCGAGATTGCTTCTTGCACCACAAAGCTAGTAAGTAGCAAAGCCAGGAGACTAAGCTCAGAACTGCGTTTTATTTTATTAAACCTGGATCTGTGAATAATATTCAAAACTCAAGCTTGTGGTTGGGAGGGAAACAATGCTGAGGCGTCTCTGTTACCCACCCATATGGTCCATAAGTGCTCAATGACTACTGACCTAAGCTTTTGTTTCCTGGAATAGCTTTAYTACATGAGCTAAGAAGGAGGCCAGGATATTGATTTTCCATTTGAAACCTTGGCTTTTTAACATAGAACTCTACCTCCTTGCCCTTTAGCACATGACAACTTGCCTTGGTGGCTTGGTGTATCACTTTGAAGTGATACATGCAGAAAACTTGTTTTCCCTGCTTTTTAACTTGGCATCTAGGAGTTTATGAATAGTAATTATTTTTTCTAAYGTAAAGCAACTGAGGATGTGGCTTAGCAACAGAACACTTAAGTAGCATGGACAAAAGAGACCCTAGGTTTAGTTAGGGCAGGTTTTGTGGTGGCACACCTTTAATTCCAGCACTTGAGAGAGGCAGAGGCAGGGAGAATCTCTCTGAGTTCAAGTTTGCCTGGGGTACATAGTGAGATCTATCTCAAACAAACAAGCAAGCAAAAGATTTGGGTTTGGGCCCCAGCACAAAAACACAAACAATGCTCCCCCTTTGTCCAGTAGTTCATAATATCTTTTTTTTTAAATGTGCACTGGTGTTTTCCCTGCATGCATGTCCTGTGACGGTGTTAGATTCCCTGGAACTGGAGTTACAGTTGTGAGCTGCCATGTGGATGCTGGGAATTGAACCTGGGTCCTTTGGAAGAGAAGCTAGTGCCATTTCTCCAGCCCCTAATATCTGTATTTTTGAGGATCCATGTCCTTGAGACAACTTATTGACTTTCTTCATTTGTAACATGACGGGTAGAATGGAGAGGTTTGATTACATCTGGTCTCAGATGCTCATTTCTAGAAGTCTGAGTTGGTGGAATAAGTGGTAGAAAATAATAGTGGGATAAGCCTCTAGCTCAGGGACACCGTGCTTGTGCAACCCTGGCAGTGCAAAGAGAAGCAACAATCCGGAACCCAAGAGGTGCCTTCTTGAGAAGAGGGGTGGCTGGGAGTCAAAGTGGGTCTGTGTGTGCTGAGGTGATGCTTGTCTGCCCTTCAGGCCCATTCTTTCAGTTCAGCTCCAACCTTGAGACTTAATATTTCCCTCTTGATACATTGTCTCTTTTTTTTGAGGACTGAAGAACTCCTAACAGTAAATTTGTGGTGGACAACTCGCTTGTTTGATACACATTTGTGGCTTTGATGTAGTAGGTGTTATTTTAGGCTTATGACTGCATCAGTGAACAGAACATTTTTTTCTGGTGGAACTTACATTCTATACTAAGCATTAATATTGACTCAGTGGTTGGCGTGCTGGCACTACTTAAAGAGTTCTGCATTTCGAGTGTAGTTATTCTGACAAAGGCCCCATGAGGTAGGCGCTGTTTTCTGCAGTTTTTAGATCATGAACTAAAGTACAGAAAGACTAAGTTCTAATGAATTTATTACCTAATAAATGTACGTAGTTTTGTAAATGGCATTTTAGWTTTGTACGTATGTATGTATGTATTTATATGCGTGCTCTATTTGCATGCATGCCTGCAGGACAGAAGCAGCACTTTAGTTTTGGAAATGGCATTTTAATTCAGACATCTGGAGTCCTAAGTCTAAGATATTACACAGTCCTTCAAAAAGATGTAAATAAATAATGCACTTCACAGCCAGATGTAATGATACATCCCTATAGGACTCAGAAGATGAAGCAGGAAGATCGAGAGTGAGGCCAGCTTGAGCTGCAGAGTGTTCCTGGCCATTTGTTTTTAATTAAATGAAGTGTGGGTTGAAGAGATGTCTCAGAGGGACTAGCAGTCTAGAGGACCCAGGTTTCACCCCGGCACTCACATCAGGTCTCTGACAGTTGCCTGTAATTTTAGTTCAAACATAGTCTTGTATTTTCCTCCGGTATCCATGCACATGTGACATATTCATACAGACACGTACATGTCAATGAAAATAAAGTAAATCTTTAAAAATTAAAAAAACAAAAAYAAGGTAAGAGCACCCGTGTGCATGTGCTAGAAAGATCAGAGGTCAAGAGCGCTCACTGCTCCTGCCGAGGACAACAGTCTCTAGCCTCCATGTCAGACAGCTCACAACCCCGGGATTCCAGCTGCAGGAATCCGATGCACTCTTCTGGTCTGTCTGCCTGTCTGTCTTGAATACATTCATACATAATACATACATAATACATATATAATACATACATACATACATACATACATACATACATACATACATACTTGAAAAATGACCCTGAGGACCAGAGAGACGGCTTAGCAATTAAGCACTAGCTACTCCTGCAGAGGGAGGGACCAGGTTCAGTTYCCAGGACCCACGTGGTAGCTCACAACTTGTAATTCCATTCTAGGGGTTCCAGTGCCCTCTTCTGATCTCTGTGGGCACGAAGCGTACATGTCATGTATATAGACAAAACATACATAAAGACAAATTTTAAAAAAGAAATGTTCAAAAATTAAGTTTAAAAAGTGATTTTTTTTTTAACATTCATTTATTTAGTTGGAATGAGGAGTACCTTATTCCCTAGGGAATCNGACTTGTTAATCTTAGGGACCTTTCAAGTAGGAGAAGACAATTGAACTTACTCCAAAGAATTAAGAGTTGAGACCACCACATAGAGCCAGAAACTCTAAAGGACCTGCCCCACACTCTTGGTGAAAATTTAGTCATCAATTTGACACAATCTAAACCAGGGAAGAATTTCAGTGAGACACTGTGTGTATCAGGTTGGCCTGTGGCTTGACTTGGGGGGCTGTCTTGGTTGTGTCAACTGGTTTGGGAAGACCCAGCCTGAAAGTGGGTTCCGGCTACGCAAGAGTAGAGAAGGGCTGGGCAGACATGGACGCACTCATTTCTCTCCAGTCCTGAGGAGGTGGGATGAGTAGTAGTTGTCTGAAGCTCCTGACAACTTGATTTACCTTCTGTGATGTACTGACATCTGGAATTGTGTACTAAAATAAATCTTTCCCACCTCCGCTGCTTTTCGGCAGTATATTTTTACACCAACAAGTGAAATTATAATAGGAAACGCCATTTTTTAGTCCTAACATGGATTCTATCCTGAGAAATTACATGTAAGAACCTTATGCCTTTTGTGTTTTGAGACGTGGTCTCTCTGTGTGGCCCTGGCTGTCCTCGAACTTGCTCTGTAGACCAGGCTGGCCTTGAATTCAGTCCGCCTGCTCTGCTTCCCGAGTGCTGGATTAAAGAGCACCACCCCTGCTGGGTGAACCTGTTGTCTTATGTGTCAGATTTGGGTTTTTATTACTCTGCAGAAGGCTGGTTACTGAGTGACTTGTATCAGGCATTTAAACAATTCACTTCGTCCTGACAGTAACATCCTAAGTATTAACATTATCCTGTCCTACAGAGATAGATGTACAGCTGGAGTCAGAAGAACTARTTCAAGAACAGTTCAAGKCTAGTCCAGTCCTGGCCTTCCTAGCCAGCCCCAGCACCTGTGGAGAAGTTGCTTCCTCACTTGTCGGATGTGTCATAGTTTATCTTCAGGGTCTTGTAACAAAGCAAAGGATCTGAATGCACTTTGCTCCTTTTAAGACAGGGTTAAGCATCATCCCGAAAAGGTACTTCGTGCACTTGACAAAAGCATAGACCTCATTACTTAGAGATTCTGGAGTCACCAGGTCTGCCACTGAGGAATTACAGCAGTTTTATTACTTTTAATACCTGATGTTTCTAGCATATTGTCTTCTGACTCCTACCTACATACCATGTCATACACACAAGGGAAAATAAAATATATTTACATACATACACACAGGATAAATACTGTAAAAGGTTTTTTAAGTGTGAGCGAGGAATAAAGGAGATAATGGTTAATTATTATAAAATGGCACAATTGAGCAGAGAGTGCCTAATAGATGGATAACTGTACTTATATTTTAATATTATTATTGGGGACATTTTAAGAGTTTGTTTCTGTTACTAAAGTCCTTATACTTTATTGTGATTGTTTTTTAGACTAGAATAACTTGGTTAAATGTTTTATTATTATTTTTAATCTAGAATGATAGCACTCGCCTGTAGTGGTAGTGGTAGGAAGATCAGGAGTTCAAAATCAGTYTCAGGAACAAGAGACTGCCTCAAGTAAACAAATAAACAAACCCCACCAAAACAAACTTAAACAAATGCACTTTTGTTCTTGATGACATATAACACAGGTATTCCATATTTTGTTTTCGTTTGTTTGAAACAGAATCTCATGAAGTCCAGGCTGGCTTCAGACTGTGTAGCTGAGGCTGACCTTAAATTTCTGACTTTTCTTGCCCTTGCCTCCCTTGATGAGATGTCAAGCAAGCCCATCACATTGGCTCCATTTTGTTCAGTTTTGTTTTTTGGAAACAGGCTTACTGTACAACCCTGATGGTCTTCCTTGCTTCTGCTTTTCAGGTGCTGGATTTGCAGACATGAATCACCATGCTTGACTCAAATTATTTTATATATAACTCAATCATATCAGATTTTAGTGAGAATTTTGTAGGAAATTAAGTTGAAAAGTAAAGTAAGATTACATTTTGGCCGGGCGGTGTTGGCGCACTCCTTTAATCCCAGCACTAGGGAGGCAGAGGCAGGCGGATTTCTGAGTTCGAGGCCAGCCTGGTCTACAGAGTGCGTTCCAGGACAGCCAGGGCTACACAGACAAACCCTGTCTCGGAAAAAAAAAAAAGAAAAAAGAAAAAAAGAAAATGCCTTACAGCTGGATCTTACATAGGTATTTTCTCAATTAAGGTTCTGTGCTTACAACTAACTCTAGTTTGTGTGTCAGGTTGATCTAAGACTAGCCNCCAGGACCCACGTGGTAGCTCACAACTTGTAATTCCATTCTAGGGGTTCCAGTGCCCTCTTCTGATCTCTGTGGGCACGAAGCGTACATGTCATGTATATAGACAAAACATACATAAAGACAAATTTTAAAAAAGAAATGTTCAAAAATTAAGTTTAAAAAGTGATTTTTTTTTTAACATTCATTTATTTAGTTGGAATGAGGAGTACCTTATTCCCTAGGGAATCYGGAGGTYGGAGTACAATGTGGCAGGAGTGGCTCTCTCCTACCACGTGGTTCCCAGGGATTAAACTCAGATTATCAGACTTTGTGGCAAGCACCTTCACCTGCTGAGCCATCTTTCTGGCCTCTAGGCCAGTCAATATAGTGAGATCAGTCTCTAAAACAAAATAATAAATTATTTATTTCTATCATAAAGTTGTCCTTCATGCCCCATGTTCCCCATTATGATGATAGTGGACTAACCTCTGACACTGTAAGCAAGCGCTCAATCAAATGCTTTCTTTTATAAGACTTGCCTTGGTCATGGTGTCTCTCTCKTTTTTAAGATTTATTTTATGTATATGAGTACAGTACACTGTAGCTGTCTTCAGACACTCCAGAAGAGGGCATCGGATCCTATTACAGATGGTTGTGAGCCACTATATGGTTGCTTAGAATTGAACTCAGAACCTCTGGAAGAGCAGTCAGTGCTCCTAACCACTGAGCCATCTCTCCAGCCCCATGGTGTCTCTTTACTGCAGTAGGACAGTGACTAAGACCTAAGGTTCTGGCCTCTGTGTGTGCACTTTGGCATATTCACCATACACAGTAATTAACTAAAATGTAATAAAAAGACTTGGCGTGTGTGTTTAACTTGCCCTGTCAACCAGGCTGGCCTTAAACTCAGCTGTCTGCCTCTGCTTCCTGCATGCTAGGGTTAAAGGCAGGAGTCTTCATAACCAGCTTTTTTTTTTTTAAAGATTTGTTTATTATGTATACAATGTTCTGTCTGTGTGTATGTCTACACACCAGAAGAGGGCATCAGATCTCATTAGAGATGGTTGTAAGCCACTATGTGGTTGCTAGGATTTGAACTCAGGACCTCTGGAAGAGCAGCCAGTGCTTTTAACCGCTGAGCCATCTCTCCAGTCCCATAACCAGCTTATAAAAGTACTTCTTAAAAATAAAACAAGAGCATCCTTTTAAAAAATATTTATTTATTTATTATATGTAAGTACACTGTAGCTGTCTTCAGACATCCCAGAAGAGGGCATCAGACCTGGTTGTGAGCCACCATGTGGGTGTTGACATTTGAACTCAGGACCTTTGGAAGAGCAGTCAGTGCTCTTAACCACTGAGCCATCTCTCCAGCCCACAAAAACATCTTTGAAATCTAGAGGAAAGGGGCACTAGCAGTGCTACTGTTAATAGACTTGTTAATCTTAGGGACCTTTCAAGTAGGAGAAGACAATTGAACTTACTCCAAAGAATTAAGAGTTGAGACCACCACATAGAGCCAGAAACTCTAAAGGACCTGCCCCACACTCTTGGTGAAAATTTAGTCATCAATTTGACACAATCTAAACCAGGGAAGAATTTCAGTGAGACACTGTGTGTATCAGGTTGGCCTGTGGCTTGACTTGGGGGGCTGTCTTGGTTGTGTCAACTGGTTTGGGAAGACCCAGCCTGAAAGTGGGTTCCGGCTAYGCAAGAGTAGAGAAGGGCTGGGCAGACATGGACGCACTCATTTCTCTCCAGTCCTGAGGAGGTGGGATGAGTAGTAGTTGTCTGAAGCTCCTGACAACTTGATTTACCTTCTGTGATGTACTGACATCTGGAATTGTGTACTAAAATAAATCTTTCCCACCTCCGCTGCTTTTCGGCAGTATATTTTTACACCAACAAGTGAAATTATAATAGGAAACGCCATTTTTTAGTCCTAACATGGATTCTATCCTGAGAAATTACATGTAAGAACCTTATGCCTTTTGTGTTTTGAGACGTGGTCTCTCTGTGTGGCCCTGGCTGTCCTCGAACTTGCTCTGTAGACCAGGCTGGCCTTGAATTCAGTCCGCCTGCTCTGCNAAAAAAAAAAGAAAAAAGAAAAAAAGAAAATGCCTTACAGCTGGATCTTACATAGGTATTTTCTCAATTAAGGTTCTGTGCTTACAACTAACTCTAGTTTGTGTGTCAGGTTGATCTAAGACTAGCCMGCAGAGGATTCAGATGTAAAAGTCAGTAGTTTAAGAATTTTGTCTTTGTGGCGCCACCTAGTGGAGCTCACATGTAACTTAGTCCTCCAAGGACAGAAGCAGGTGGGTCTCTGAGAGCACAGTAGTCATTTCATTGTCTGTCTCCAGGCAGCGGAGAGTGAGTGAGTGAGTGAGTAAGTGATTTAGTCTCTGCTTTTCTGGAAATTAATCTGTTCATTTTTGTGTGTTTTTGTTCCTTTTATGCTTCTTTCTATATCCCAAGGAGGAAGCATCCCCCTACTCCTTACTTGACATCTGCTTGAGTTTCCTGACCACTAACCTTGAGAAGTTCTGTTCAGCAAGACAAGATGGAACCCTGTGTCTGCAGGAACCTGGGGTATTTCCACAGGAGGTGGCTGACCGACTTCTTCAGACCATAGCATTTCACGGTAAGAGATGGAAGACTTAATTGTGTGCAGTTAGTTACTATTGGATTTTAAAGTACTACAGGGGCGTATCTAATTATTTTCTTAGAAATAGTAGAAAAAGTCAGAAGAATCTGCTTCTAAGAAAAGAATTSAAGTATTTTTACATGTTTTGCTTCAGACTTAATGATTTTTTTTTCCAGTTTAGGCAAAACTTTATCTTTCTTTTTTTGATTTGAGAAACAATTCTTTTTAAAAGACACATGTACATATTTAGATTTATTTATATTATGTGGATGAAGTGTTTTGCCTGCATGTATGTATATGTACCTTGTGTGTCCCTGGTGCCCATGGAGATCAGAAGGTGCCAGGTCCCTTTGAATTGGAGCTAGGGATGGTTGTGAACCATTATGTGGATACTGGGATCTGAACCCTGGCTCTCTACAAGAACAACAAATGCTCTTAACTACCTAGCCATCTCTTTAAGACTAAAAAGTGATTAGGTCACAAAGAACTTTTCTTAAATATAGCACTTTTGTTTAGAAGGCAAAACATATATAAATATGCATATCTTATCTTGAGAGTAGGAGACTCATACTATTATGAAAACACTGGTTTCTGCTCTTGACTTTTAAAATGAGATATTATAGGTAATTTTACATGTATTCTAAAATGTTTAAGTAGTTTCATGTATCCCTCGATAGCCTCAAACTCACTATGACAATGAAGATGACCTTGAACTCCTGATCATGTTGCGTCTACAAAATTCTAAGTTGCTGGTGTTCTGGCTCATGCTGTTTTGTGCAATGTTGGGAATTAACCCAGGGTGTGTTAGGCAGGTACCAAGGTACTGTACCAAGTAAGCTACATCTTGAAAATACATCAAAAAAGTATTATCTGTGAAATTATAGTTCTGTAATTGGATTTTTGTTGTTTTTATTTAATATTTAACTGTAAAACTTAAAATTAAAATATAGTAAAATTCCTGTCTTTCGTTAGGGTTTAAAAGCTCTGACAAATAAGGAATATGATTTGCTCACGGTTTGGAGGTAGAGTGAGCAATTTGGTGTTGTGGTTTGAAGAGAATGGCCCCTATAGGCGCATATGTTTGAGTGCTTGGTCCCCAGTTAAGGAAAGTATTTGGGAACGGTTAGGAGGTGTGTCACTTGGGGTGGGCTGTGAGGTTTCAAAAACTTAGGCCATGGCAGCTAGCTCCATCTCTTTCTGCCTGGTGCTTGTGGATAGGCTGTCAACTCTGAGCCAGTGCCATGCCTGCTGCCACATCGCCGCCACGGTGGTCGTGGGCTCACCGTCTGACACAGCRGGCCACAATTAAATGCTTTATTTTATAAGTTATCTTGGACATGTTGTCTCTTAACAACAACAGAACAGTAAGCTATTAGGAATTATAATTTCCCTGTTTGTCTATAACTGTTGGAACTGAGGACGACAGTGCTGGTAAGTGGTAGATTCCCAGTTGTCTGCATATCTGTCTCTATAAACACATGCCTTCTCCACTGTGCCACACGGCCTTCTTGTACCTACAGTTGGTGTCCCTGCTTTTAGAGGCTGGAGAGGGCTACAATTTTACTGTGATGAATGTGAAAAATACTGTTGGGATGCTGGGAGATGGCTCAGTGGATAAAGGACTTGSAGCGTAAGCATAAGGACTTAGGATCCCAGTGTCATATGAGAAGCCAGGTGTGCCCAGGGACGAAGACAAGAGGATCACTGTTGCCACTCTGACTTAAAAAAACAAAAAAACAAAAAACATAATCTCCAGGTTCCAGCCCCGAGTGATTATTTATTTACTTTGCTCATTTTCTTTTTCTTTTTCTTTTTCTTTTTTTTTTTCTTTTTGGTTTTTCAAGACAGGGTTTGTCTCTGTAGCCCCTGGCTGTCCTGGAACTCACTCTGTAGACTAGGCTGGCCTCGAACTCAGAAATCCGCCTGCCTCTGCCTCCCAAGTGCTGGGATTACAGGCGTGCGCCACCCCTGCCCGGCTGCTCATTTTATTTTCATTTGTCACACAGCAGGTGTGTAACTGCCTGGTGAGGGTTAGTGCCTGGGTAACAGTGGGCACTGCTTATGCCTAGATACTAAACCTTTTCAGTAAGGTTTCACGAGCTGGCTACAAGTCTGAGGCCAGTCAGAGATACAAAGTGAGACCCTGCCTTAAAAACAAAACCACCAGAGGCTGGCGATACAGCTTACTGGATCAATAGGCGTGAGGTCAAGCCTAAGACCTGAGTTCCATTCTAGGGATCTACGTGGTGGGAGGAGAGAACTAACTCCAAAGAGTTACCCTCTGCCCTCCATGMCATACCATGAGCGCACATTGCACATACAGAAATAATTAAATACACATTTTAAAATTAATTTAAATACAAATTAAAAAACTAAACCCAGGTGTGGTCTGAGGCCAGCCTGGTCTATAAAGCAAGTTCCATGACAGCTAGTGTACACAGGGAAACCCTTTCTATAAAACAAAACAAGACAAAATCAACAAAAAAACTAAACCAAAATAAAATGGTTTCAGATCTGGCTAGTAGGCTGTTTGTTTGTTATTTATTGAGACAGGGTCTCTATATAGTTGTCTTGGAGCTGGTTGTGTAGATAAGGCTGGCTTTGAACTCAGAGATCTGCCTGTCTCTGTCTTCTGGATGCTGGGATTAAAGGTGTGTAACTAGTGGTTTAATAATGAATTCTAGCTGTTAGATCTACTAACTATATACTGTGTGTCTAAATATGTTTGTATATGTAATAMTGTATTGTGAACTTAAATTAGAATTATATTGGTATCAATATATTAGTGTAACGTTTAAACCTCACTCATGCATAAACTGTGCAAAGTCTGTTGAAGATTCTCTTCCTTGGTCACTTTGGTCTCAAGATTGATGGAGATGGGGCTGGAGAGATGGCTCAGCGGTTAAGAGCACCAACTGCTCTTCCAAAGGCCCTGAGTTCAAACCCCAGCAACCACATGGTGGCTCACAACCATCTGTAACAAGATCTGACTCCCTCTTCTGGAGTGTCTGAAGACAGCTACAATGTACTTMAATATAATAAATAAATAAATCTTTAAAAACAACAACAACAAAAAGATTGATGGAGACCAGCCCTCATAAACCACATCTCTAGAATTTGAAGCCTTCTCCTTTGTCGTAGGAGAAGAGAGCATAGGGAATCACAGTTGGCCCTCAGGTGCCTCAACCTACCGCCCCTTAGCTCTAACTGGCGCGTCGTCCTATCGATTGTGAGGAAGTGCTGGGAAGTCTAGCTGCCTGTGTATCTGATAGGCAAATCTCCGCAATGTCTGTCCCATTCTGATTCTGCTGTTACTAGCTCCATAATGTTAGTCTAGACAATAATATCTTCATCTCACCAAATTGTATCAAGTAAGTAAAATACAGCTGTATGGAAGTATGTTAGTGTGTGATGAAATTTTTGCTGTTCTTTGTCTGTTTTTTTGAAGTTAAAATGATGCTTTTTTTTTCCCTCCAGGACTCCTGAATGATGGAACTGTGGGAATTTTCAGAGGTAACCAGATATCTGCAGGTTCAAGGCTATCCTGGTCTATAAAGCAAGTTCCATGACAGCTAGTGTACACAGGGAAACCCTTTCTATAAAACAAAACAAGACAAAATCAACAAAAAAACTAAACCAAAATAAAATGGTTTCAGATCTGGCTAGTAGGCTGTTTGTTTGTTATTTATTGAGACAGGGTCTCTATATAGTTGTCTTGGAGCTGGTTGTGTAGATAAGGCTGGCTTTGAACTCAGAGATCTGCCTGTCTCTGTCTTCTGGATGCTGGGATTAAAGGTGTGTAACTAGTGGTTTAATAATGAATTCTAGCTGTTAGATCTACTAACTATATACTGTGTGTCTAAATATGTTTGTATATGTAATAATGTATTGTGAACTTAAATTAGAATTATATTGGTATCAATATATTAGTGTAACGTTTAAACCTCACTCATGCATAAACTGTGCAAAGTCTGTTGAAGATTCTCTTCCTTGGTCACTTTGGTCTCAAGATTGATGGAGATGGGTTGGAGAGATGGCTCAGCGGTTAAGAGCACCAACTGCTCTTCCAAAGGCCCTGAGTTCAAACCCCAGCAACCACATGGTGGCTCACAACCATCTGTAACAAGATCTGACTCCCTCTTCTGGAGTGTCTGAAGACAGCTACAATGTACTTCAATATAATAAATAAATAAATCTTTAAAAACAACAACAACAAAAAGATTGATGGAGACCAGCCCTCATAAACCACATCTCTAGAATTTGAAGCCTTCTCCTTTGTCGTAGGAGAAGAGAGCATAGGGAATCACAGTTGGCCCTCAGGTGCCTCAACCTACCGCCCCTTAGCTCTAACTGGCGCGTCGTCCTATCGATTGTGAGGAAGTGCTGGGAAGTCTAGCTGCCTGTGTATCTGATAGGCRAATCTCCGCAATGTCTGTCCCATTCTGATTCTGCTGTTACTAGCTCCATAATGTTAGTCTAGACAATAATATCTTCATCTCACCAAATTGTATCAAGTAAGTAAAATACAGCTGTATGGAAGTATGTTAGTGTGTGATGAAATTTTTGCTGTTCTTTGTCTGTTTTTTTGAAGTTAAAATGATGCTTTTTTTTTCCTCCAGGACTCCTGAATGATGGAACTGTGGGAATTTTCAGAGGTAACCAGATGCGCCTAAAGAGAGCTTGTATTCGCAAAGCAAAGATTTCCGCTGTTGCTTTCCGGAAAGCCTTTTGCCACCACAAGCTAGTAGAACTTGATGCCACGGGTGTGAATGCTGACATCACTATCACAGACATCATAAGTGGCCTTGGCAGTAATAAGTGGATCCAGCAGAATCTTCAGTGCTTAGTACTGAACTCATTAACCCTGTCCCTGGAGGACCCGTATGAGCGGTGCTTCAGCCGGCTTGCTGGTCTTCGAGCTCTGAGCATCACGAATGTGCTCTTTTACAATGAAGACCTAGCTGAAGTTGCCTCATTGCCTAGACTGGAGAGCCTGGATATTTCCAACACCTCAATCACAGACATCACTGCCCTGCTGGCCTGCAAAGACAGACTCAAGTCTCTCACCATGCATCATTTGAAATGTTTAAAAATGACTACTACCCAGATCTTGGATGTTGTTCGGGAACTAAAACATCTGAATCATCTTGACATCTCAGATGATAAACAGTTCACTTCAGACATAGCCCTTCGATTATTAGAGCAAAAGGACATCTTGCCCAATCTTGTCTCCCTGGATGTTTCGGGGAGAAAACATGTGACAGATAAAGCTGTCGAAGCCTTTATACAGCAGCGGCCTAGCATGCAGTTTGTAGGTTTGCTGGCCACAGATGCTGGATACTCTGAATTCCTTACGGGCAAAGGACACTTGAAGGTTAGATTTTGAAAACTGTATTTTGTTTGACTGGTCATTTTTTCTTTTTTTTTTCTAGTCCCTTAAGACTTCATTAGGGTAAATGTGTAATATTTGAAACACTATGATACAAGGTATGGAAATAATTGTATAGTGGAAAGGCTTACATTAGGGTAATAATCCCAATTAAAAGTCCAGTGGGACCAAGCATGGTGAGTGCTTTTCATCCAAGCACTCACAGAGGCAGACGATGGTAAACTTCTGTGTGGACATAGCCTGGTGTACATAGCGAGCTTCAGGTCACCCAGGGCTCTGTAGTAAGAGTCTAGAGGGCCTGGGGATGGAGGTCATTTGGTAGAATGCTCACCTCTAATCCCAATACTCTGGAGGCAGAGGCAGGCAGATCTCTGAATTAGAGGCCAGCCAGGGCTACATAGTGAGACCCTGTCTCAAATAATATTAATAGTAATGATGATAATAATATTTTAAAATATTTGGGTTGGAGAGCTATATGGCGCCACAGTTAAAGAGTGTTGGCTGTACTTCAGAGGACCGGGCCTGGGTTCAACCCGCAGCACACCCACATGGTGGCTCACAGCCATCTGTAACTAGTCCCGGGGGATCTGATGCTGCCTTCTAGTAGTCACAGGCACTAGGCACACATGTAGTGAACAGACATTTATGCAGACAAAGTCGTACACATAAATAAGTACTATGTATTTTAAAAAGTATCCAGGCAAAGGGCTTCATGTCTGCAGTCACAGCATAGAAGACAGACAGGCGGGTTTGATGCCAGCTTAGGCCACAGAGCAAGGACCAGGTAGTCAGGTCTGCAGAATGAGGAYCTGTCTCAAAACAAGCAAGAAAGGACCATTAGAACTCTTTTTAAAAATTCTTTATTATATTTAAGTACACTGTAGCTGTCTTCAGACACCCTAGAAGAGGGAATCAAATCTCTTTTACAGATGGTTGCGAGCCACCATGTGGTTGCTGGGATTTGAACTCGGGACCCTCGGAAGAGCAGTCAGTGCTCCTAACCACTGAGCCATTTCCAGCCCCCATTAGAACTTTTTAATTCTATTAATTAATTAAATTAATTAATTTGATATTTCTTTGATTGCTGATTTGACAGCTCAGGTTGAAGGAAAAGAGCTGAGATTGCCTGTCTCTTTTGTTAGAATTATTCAATTTAGTATAATTGGTAAGAGTGGTGTCTGAAATGGTTATCTTAGTATTGTATTGTGATGAGTTTAGGTTTGCTTTTGGCTTTATGTGCCTGCTCATAAGGCCACAGTAATAGATGCAAACATAATTTCATCCATATAATTTCCCAGTTTTTATGTGGGTTTGGTGTCTATCGTACTTTCATAAGCATTATTTGCTTTGGTATCTCTATAGTCCTCCTGCCTCAGATTCCTGGGTGCTAGGATTACAGATGTGAGCTACCATATCTAATTTAAGAAAATGGTTAGGGGCTGGAGAGATGGTTCAGCAGTTTAGAGTACTGTCTACTCTCCCAGAGGACCTGGGTTCAATTCCCAGCACCCACATGACAGCTCACAACTGACTGTAGCTCTAGTTCCTGGGGCTCCAACATCCTTACGCAGACATTGCAAGCAAAACACCAATGCACTAAAAAGAAAAAAAGAAAAAGAAAAATGTTTTTCTCCTTCCTTCCTTCCTTCCTTCCTTCTTCCTTCCTTCTTTCTTTTTCTAAGGTAGGGTCTCATCACTGTGTCATCCTACCTGGCATGGAACCCTGCCTGTGCAGGAGGCTGACCTTGAATTTACAGTGATCCTTCTGCCGTTACCTCCAGAGTAATGGGATGAAAGTTGTGTACCACTATAACCTGTCCCAAAAGATGTTCTCTTTATTTTAGTTGATTTCATGTGTGCAGATGTTTTTGCTTGGATGTATGTGTACCATTTGTGCCTGAAGAGGGTATCAGATCCCTAGGGACTAGAATTCCAGGTGTGAGCTGTCACGTGGGTGCTGGAGATTGAACCTAAGTCCTCTTCAAAGAGTACAGGGCTCTTACCAGAGCCATCGCTCCAGCCTCAGAAATGCTTTTCTTAAGCGTCACAGCCACCAGTGGTACTGGACACAGTTGCCGATGCTTTCCTTCTTGGAATACTGTACTTAGCTTCTAGGAGAGCACACTCGCCTTGTTTTATTTTCTTGTTTGCCTTCCTTGTTCTATTGCTTCTCATTTCTTTTACTGTGATTTCCCTCATTTTTTAGGGCTTCTGCTCTTGAAACCTTCCATGCCATAGTCCTGCAAATTTGTGTTTTATTTTGTTTCTATAACTAATCTCGAAAAGTCTGAGAGACCATTATTCTTTTA
>BDUI01001916.1:42200-64465 GCA_002335545.1 Apodemus speciosus
AAAAAAAAATAAAAGCTTAGATCACCAAAACAATGTAACAACTATAACAACAATAATATGGTTCAATAACATAGAGTGCTTGATTGATTAAGAGTATTGACATGAGACTAGGGAGAGTCTCAGTTTAAGAGCAATAACTGCTGTTGCAGAGGCCGAGTTCATTTCTCAGCACCCACATGGCGGCTCATAGTCATCTGTAGGGAGTACAGGGATCCAGCCCCCTTTTCTGGTCTGTTGGCTCTGCAATAATGAACACACATACATAACCCGTAATTAAAAATAAATCCTGGAGAAAATGTTTTCATACTTAAACCTTTCAAAAAATATGTATATTTTTTTAATCGACTCCTATTTCAAAATCTCATTAAGGTTTCCCCTCCATACTGCTATTGCAGCTCACGTCAGACAGACTACCATGTAGGTCTGTTCTACTTGTGTCCAGCTTCCCTTCGTGATACCAAACTCCTGTGTAGACATCCTCATAGTGACCTTTCTGGTCCCTGATTTCTTGTGTAACAGAAGATACTTTACTAATTACTCCCACAAAGGAACGTCTTGTCAACTACATGAAATCTCCCTCCAGTTTAACATGTGTTGTATCAGATCTGGAGAATACTTATTGATTGTTCTACTTTCTCATTCATTGCACATCACATTCTCATCTATAGCACATGAAGGGTATCAGGCCTGAGCCCACAGAGGCTCAGAAAGGTTGGGTTGGGTTGAGTTGGGTTGGGTTGGGTTGGGTGGGGTGGAGTTGGGTTGGGTTGGTTTCATTTCGTTTCGTTTGGGTTTTGTTTTTTTGTTTGTTTTGTTTTGTTTTGTTTTTGAGACAGGGTTTCTCTGTGTAGCCCTGGCTATCCTGAAACTCACTCTGTAGACCAGCCTGGCCTCAAACCTGCCTCTGCTTCCTGTGTGATGGGATTAAAGGTATGCGCCTCTACACCAGGCCTGAGTTTAGGTTTTATGAACTGAGTTTCACTTTTTGTAGCTCAGGTTGGTCTCACATTTGCAACAGTCCTTTTGCATGACCCTCAGCCATGTTCTGAAGACACTTAACTTTATGTCTAGACAATTTTAAATACAGGAAGTCTTTTTTATGGATAATGTGTAAATTTTATACTTTAAAAAAACGTATTAATAGAAAGCACGTTTGTCCTTGTAATGTGCTTATCTTAATGAATTTATCTTATTAGGATGCAATATCACAAAAATCTGTAGACATACATGATTCTGTTCAACCAAGATCTTCAGATAACAGACAGCAAGCACCACTGGTTTCTGCTTCTACTGTGAGTGAAGAAGTCAGCAAAGTGAAAGCCACAGCAAGTGAGTTATTTCTCTAAATAAAAGTAAACTGTACTGTATGTATGTAAGGGATACTTTTGTTATTATTAATGAACATGTGCCCATAATTGGTCTTAATCAGTTTTTACTTTTACTCTGTCTACTACCCCAGTGTGGATGTCTCAGACAGATGTTCTCTTTCCAAACCTTCACTAACATCTGCAATGTCAGTTTTTATCACAGTGCCTTTGGCTGATGTTTGTGTTGGGGACATGGTCTTCCTTCTCAATCCCATCTACACTTCAACACGTTTTCTGTCTATAAAGGTGCATGTCTTCCTGGGAATTAAGTAAAGCACCCCTCCCTCTGTTGGTAGGACCTTGCTCTCAGCTCGGAGGGTCAGGCTTTCCTGCACTGCTGCCCAGCTCTGCTGCCCTGGAGACCTGCACACTGTCCATCGCCTTTGCTCAAAGATGGGACACTCACTTTGACATCAGTTCAGTTTTGGCTGCTGAAAACAACTAACACATGAAAAGATGACACCTCCTTAGAAAAGCACGTAGCTGTGAGCACATGGTTGAGCTTGAGGCTGCGGCCAACAAGATGGTGAAGGTGCCCTGACTTTGATGCATGGAAACTCCATGGTAGAAGGAAAATCGTGACTGCTGAAAGTTGTCACATGGCCTCCACCTGCCAGAACACACACACGCACACGCACAGTAAACACAGAATAAATGAATGTAGTAAACATTGTAATTGARACTATATTCACAGAAGTGATTATTTGCAAATAAGCAACAGAGTTGCATTTAGTACCTTCAGAATGTGCAAACATTCTGCCTAAGTACAAAACATTTTCATCACGAAAAGGAAATCCCAGTCAGTGAGCAACCACTCTTTTTCTCTCCCCTTCTCTAGCCCTTGGCAATCACCATTCTGCTTTCTGTTTCTGTGATTAGGCCCTTCAGTGGGTTTTATATAATGAGTGACTGTGAGACTCTTCATCATTTGAATAAGTTACTTAATCATTTTTATTACTGGGTTATCAATTCTCTGTACCTATGTTTATATCGCAGTGTGTTTACCCTGAAAGACATTGAGTTTGTGACACTTTGATTGTGGGAACACTGGTGTTCATGCATAGTTTAAAGACCTGTTCTCACATATTATGTGAATATACCTAGAAGTAGAATTATTGTGCTGTGCACAGATTCTGAGCTGTTCTTGGCAGTAACACTATTTTACATTCCCACTAGCAGTGACAGTGCACCCTCATCTGCCAAACTCTGTTACTAGGGATATCCAGGTACCACAAGAGCTCTCCTAACTAATATCCTGATGAAACTGGTTTTCCTTAAACACCTCCCTACTRTTAAGCCCCTGCTGGGTCCAGGCGCTACCAAGAGGCTCTGTTCATGATCTGGGATGTTTGACCAGACCTACATAGAACCATAGAACAGTATTTCTAACAGCATGCCTGGATAGGAAAGATTCAAACGTCTCAGTAAGTAAATTTAACTTGAAGCAAAAATTGATACCAGAAAAGGAATTTTATAGGAAATGCTTCTTATGTCAGAAAGAAACTAGAGGATTGTAATTGGCTCCTGCTGGAGCCATTGCTCCAAGWCTGAGTAATAAATAACTCCGCCTGGGTGTCGGTTGCTCACGGGTCCCACATGTGCCCTTGCCACCTGGCCCACATCAGTGCTGCCCACTGTGCAGAGCGGCTGGCTGCATCTTCTTCCTTGGCCTCTGCTTCTGCGTCTGCCTAACCGCATGACCACAGAGAAGGGGTATCCTCCTGTGATATGGGCTGCGGACTGGCAGAGTGGGCGGTGGGCGACCCTTGTCTCAGCTGTGGCATAGGGCTGAGAAGGGAACACGGAAACTGCTGCTCAGTCCAGTATCCTTGACATACATGTTGATAACTTACTTACTGGTGGGTCAATTGAAAATAAGCATTAGTTTAAACTACAAATATATATTTGGACCCAGATAAACCTGTTGTATGGCTAAACCACAATATCACATGGTTTGATTAGAATCCTGGCTATCCCACTTTCTGTTTGGTCTTGATCTGGTTCCTGTCGTTTTCTTAAACAGGTTATATTATTTTTAAATATTAGATTTGCACATCAGTCAAGGCTATTTATTTCAATAATAACCTGCATTGAAAGTATAACCAATTAGAGCACATCCACTGTTCAAGTCATGTAGGATGTTTTCATTTATTTAAGCAATTATCTTCCTAAATATTTGATAGATACAATGTTACTATAGCAAGGGGCACCTGTGAACAAAGGCAAGATGTCTTCTTCAGTATGAGATGTGAAGTGTGAATGTATGGCCTTTGTATGTAGTAATGTTTCCTTAGCTTTATAATGTTATAGGAATTATAAAGGATTCAAAATAATGTTTTGTTTGCATGTGCATTGGGGGGGTTTCCTCACAGAATTCCCAGAACAAAAATTGTTTGCTGCCCTGTTGATTAAATGTGTTGTGCAGCTGGAACTTATCCAGACCATCGACAACATTGTATTCTTCCCAGCCACAAGCAAGAAGGAGGATGCAGAAAACTTAGCTGCAGCCCAGGTAAGGAGCTGTGAGAGGAGGAAGGACCTGAGGTGACTGGACTTCCGATGGTACCTACACTGGAGATGCCTTTAGAAGGTCTTCTTCACAGCTACCATTCCGAGCCCTGAGCCTAGATGGTGTCATGAGGCCTAAGAATGGCCCTGGCAGAGGAGGGTGAGGGGGTGTGCTCCGGGGCCTCATGCGCTACAGACAAAGCAGCAAGTAGGAACTCCACAGAAGCCAGAGAGGCCCAAAGAGAAGCAAGGTCAGGTCGGAGTAGAATTAAGAACAACATGACCAACTACTCTAGATCGGCCACATAGCATTGCACGTAAGAACTGCCCTCTGAGTTCTTAGGACTTGATAAGCTAGACATAGAACTCAGTTCAACACCACGGACGAAAGCCTAGTGTTAGTGGTGTAAGAGTAGAGGACTTGGAGACCGTTCATGTTAACTGTCAGGGAGCTTTGCTGTGAAGAGGTCTGAAGAACTGGAGTAACAACTACAAGAGCGCTAGGAGGCATGAGGGGGGTTGCTTCCTTCCGCTTCCCAGACAGGCGTCAACGTGCTTATTGATAAAGAGCTTTCCTCCAGAGATTAAAAACCAAGGTGGCCTTCTCTGGAAGGCTGATGGCTTCCGGCCTTTAACTCTCTCTTCATTCTGTGAGCCAACAGCCGGTGCCTTCTGGCAGTCAACCCCCGCTGTCAGCAGCAGGGCATGGAGGAAAGAAGCTTAGTCTCTCTCTCTCTCACACTCACACTCACACACACACACACACACACACACACACACACACACACACACACGCGCGCGCGCGCTTGCTCGCCCTGCCCATGCATACGTACACATATACCTGCGTACATATGTATGTACATGCATGTAGATAGACAGGCATTTATACATTTGGTGGGTGGAGCAGAGTGCCAACAGCCACATTTTGTGTTTTTTCTCAGCATTTTTATTCCTAGATAAAAGTTCTTTATAACATTACCTCACAGATAAAACATTACACAAAAGGGGAGTTACAGTTACAGAAGGATGTCAGTAGTAAGTTCAAAGCAGTGTTTCATTCTGTAAGCTCATAAGTTCAAAGCAACAGTGTCACATAGCCTTGCTTATGAGAGTGCACATAGTTCAAGGGGCCTGCCCCTCCTTCAGGGTGACCTAGAATGGATGTTTTTCCTTGATCACAAATCTATCCCAAGCCCGTTTCTCTTCTTAGTGTAATTTATGAAACCTCATTATAGTTCTTATTATGCTTATTGTTCTGTGAGGAGGGGGCACATTCTGTTCTTGATTCTAACTTTAATACATCTTTCAGGCAAAACAATTAAAAGCAAAAAGAAACCTTAAACTTTCTTCTTAAAATTACTTGAATCAAATCAGGAATTTCATAAAGTCATTAATTCATCTAAACAGCATTAATTCATAAAAGTTATCTTCATCTTGACCTGCAGAAAATAGGATGGGTGGTACCCAGGAATCATTAGGTTATGCAACAGTGGCAGGAAAGGCATATCAGCTCTGAGGAGCAATCCTGAGACAAAGCCTCTGGGGCTAGGCCTCACCAGCCTTTGCAGGCAGGCAAAACAGCGGACCTTCTCCAGGAAACTCACTCACTTGCCACAGCCTCTTCTGTCTTTTTTCTGTGGTAAGATACTGATTTTATTTTAAAAGTAGTCTTGGCTAGGAAGTAGGAACTGGAGAGATAGCTCAAAGGTTAAGAATACTTGGAAGACCCAGCTTCATTTCTAGCACCCCATCAGGCAGTTCATAGCTTCCTGTATCTCTGGTTCCAAGGGATTCAGTAATCTTGTAGCCCGTGTGGGTACCTGCATACACATGGAACATATACAAATAAGCAGGCATAGACATGTACATGTAAATATTAAAGAGAACAGAATTGGCGGGAGTGTTGAGTCTTAAGTTTAATAAAACTGGTTAAGTGTGTACTGTGGCGGTTTGTTTTCCAAAGAGAGATGCAGTAGACTTCGATGTTCGAGTTGATACTCAAGACCAAGGAATGTACCGCTTTTTAACATCACAACAACTCTTCAAGCTACTGGATTGCTTATTAGAGTCACATAGATTTGCAAAAGCATTTAATTCCAACAATGAACAGAGGACTGCTCTGTGGAAAGCAGGTAAGCTGTCCAGGTCTCATCCTGTCACTGAGAACACACTGATGCGTGGGATTGTCAGAACCGCCTGAGAGAGCGCTTTAGGTCTAGTGAACAGAAGGCAGGCAGGGCTACACACAGAAACCTTGTCTCAAGCTCCCCTCCCCCTCAAAAACAGGAAGAAAAGAAATAGCCGTCAGTACCTACTCATAGAAGAGGGTTCTCAGAGCATAGTCAGAAAAATAAAGGAGCTATTGTCTATTTGGCATCACCTTCTGTACCCAGTACAGTGTGCCCACCCCGCCCCCATACCTTGACTGTTTTCATCAAGCATGGCCTCTATTTGTCCCCTCCCCTCTGACCCAGCATAGAGAACAGAACTGCTGCTTGCCTTCTCCCCTTGCTGCTCCCCTCTGACAGGACCTTCCTGGGAAGGGCCCGGGCGCCCCTGGCGTGCAGCTCTGGAGCCCTGCCACGGGCAGAGCATTACACCTGCTGCTCTGCCTGCAGAGCTCCAGGGGTCATTCTTCAGGAGTGTTCTGCTTTCCCAGTCTGTTTCACATCTAGTTTTACATCCAAGGCCTATCCCAGTGATTCTCAACCTTCCTAATGCTGGGACTCTTTAATACAGATCTTCGTATTTTGGTGACCGCCCCCCAACCATAAAATTATCTCATTGCTACTTCATAACTGTACTTTTGCAACTGTTAGGACTCATAATGTAAATATCTAATGTGCAACCACAAAGGGTTCATGACCCACAGGTCGAGATCCACTGGCCAAAAGGATCTTTATAAACAGCCAGTACTGACAGCTGAACGCAGGCAGAATATACCCCTCAGTGGGCTGTTGTGCCTTTCTATAAGGTGCCTTTCGTCTAACTCCAGAAACTTCCCCTTTCTGCAGGCTTCAAAGGCAAGTCCAAGCCCAATCTTCTAAAACAGGAGACAAGCAGCCTGGCCTGTGGGCTGCGCATTCTCTTCCGGATGTACATGGATGAGAGCAGAGTCAGTGCCTGGGAAGAGGTCCAGCAGAGGCTTTTAAAGTAAGGTTCTCCGGGACGGGACGGGACGGGACGGGACGGGACGGGACGGGACGGGACAGGACGGTAGCTGTGTGCCAGGAAGGGCATAGTAGTAGCAGCAGCAGGTGGCTGAGCCTGGGAACCTGGAGGCCTTACCTCACACGTCAGCCCCTCTGCCCTGCACTTGTCATCTCACCCGTCACACAGGCTGGCTGTGAGCACCTGCCTTTGCTTCCTGGGTGTGGCAGCAGCACCTGAGGCTAGCTGAGGTGAATGCTGTTCTGTGTCTGCCTGGGGACTGAGCTGGTCATGTCTCTCAGATGGGACAAAGAGGAAGTCTTTAACATTCAGAAACCTGATAGTTCTTGAGTCTCTTCGTGCTGTAGGCTAGGTCTTTCTTACAGCAGCTGGGAAGGGACAGGCTGCCTTACTGCTGCCACTTTGGTATTATTATTTTAAGAAGTATTTGGAATTTTGATTAGGTGAATTGTTTTACTTCATGATAACTAAATTTAGTTTGTGCTGAGACTGAATTGTTATTTAGGAAGAAAGTTGCTAGTGCATTGTTTGTTCCTGTCCTGAGAGCAGTGGCTTAATACATCTCAGAAATCACCATTCCAATCATCTGTTTTAGGAATAAACCTAATCGGGTGCAGAAAAATCTGAGTCTTATATCAGCGACGGGAAACACCACCAATTTCAAGCCAAGTCTCAGTATCAGGCCTGCATACCCGCTCTCACAGGGACTGCCTCTAAGTAAAACTTAGAAAACGGAGGGTGGCTTTCCTAAACCGGTCCAGGACATTCCCTTGGTGTTTTGTTCTCTTCCTAATTTGAAATGAAAACCATGTGTTGGTGTTCCAGTTCATATAAACAAATCAGATCTAGCCAGGTCAGCAGTAGCTGCTCTTCACTGCCCTTTGTCTTCAGGGTTCTCTGAGTGCACACCAGTAGGCTTCAGTGTGTAAAGGCAGCCTTCTCCTCCACAGTGTTTGCAGTGAAGCCCTGAGCTACTTCCTCACTCTAACATCAGAAAGTCACCGGGAGGCCTGGACAAGCTTACTGCTGCTGTTCCTCACCAAAGTTCTGAAGATCAGTGACAACAGGGTGAGTACGCAGCGTCCGTCCGTCCTGTCCCCCGCAGTCAGGGCAGAGTCGCTCAGAGCCTAGGCCATAGGACTCTAAACCCAGGCTATGCAAATTCCCACTTAGCATTGTTTTCTAACAATTTCAGCAGTTCACTTAGAAGAGGACTCAGAATCCTTTTGGATATTTTGATAAGAACCTCAACAGTGACGTCCCCCTGTGACCCCTAGAGTTACTTAAACTGTCCCAACTGAAAGCGCGTATCCAGCAGTGTGACCTCGCCCTGGAGCCTCTGCGCCATGCTCTGCTTCTTTGCCTGAGCTCCAGCTGCGTCCAGCCTTTGGGATATTAGTAGCTCCAGGTGACTAGAGCCTCTAGTTAGCAACGTAGGCCAGTAGATACCAAGGTAAACATTACCTGTATGTAAATGTATAGATATATTCATTTATACATAAATATGTGTGCTATAGTATTTTCAAAAGTGTACGTTTTTATTTTGTAAGTAATTTACAGTAATTTTTGAAAAGTAATTCCCATGTAAGCTGCTATGGGCCCTAAATTTCAAATGCCCAGTTAGGTACCCTGACACTTGAAGCTTTAGACTAGCAGATGAGAGCCTACAGGCCAGGCAGTGCCCCTCAGTGCTGTCAGGGTCTTCCCTCATCTGTCCTCTGGCCACGGTGGGCTGGACTGCCACTGCCTCTGCCTCTGCCTCTGCCTCTGCATGCTGCAGTGTGGAAGAGCACAAAGGAGAGGAGAGAGACCAGAGTTCAGAGACACAGGAACTGGAAATCACTGGAGCTATAGAAGTGGAATGTCTTGTTGCAGTTAGTCAGGGTTCTAGAAAAACAACTCAGACAGACTCTGTGCATGCGTGCATGCATGTGTGCGGGTTTGACTAGGCTGGGTTACAGGCTGTGGTCCAGAGAGTCCAACAAGGCATATGGGCATGGCCCGGATTTAGGGTGAGTCTTCTCACTTCGGATGATCCAACCATTTTGAAATGCCTCATGGGTGTGCACAGTTGCTTGAATTTTATCCAGGTATGAGACCATTCTACCATAGTGCTATGTAGAATCTTCCCTTGAAACCTAAACATTATATTTAAAAATCAGAGGATGCAATTTCAGTAACTTACATTGTAAGTCTCAACTATACTTTCTATTCTGCTGCTTTTGCTCTATGCAGTTTATTAAATTTTGTTAAACATGGATTTGAAGATGTTTTTAAAACAATGATGAAGAACCAAGTGGCTTGGTTTTGTGCCTAGATTTGTAGGTTTTCAGTTGTATAATCCGTGTCCTTACCACTTGAGCCTGCTCTGCAGTCAGGGCACACACCAGCCACTCTCACTTTTAATGTCAGGTTAGTTTCTGTGGTGTGTAGCAGAAGCAGTACTAACAGATGTCTCTCTCTCTCTCTCTCTCTCCCCAGTTTAAAGCGCATGCGTCATTCTACTACCCTCTATTATGTGAGATTATGCAGTTTGACTTGATTCCTGAACTGCGTGCTGTTCTTAGAAGATTTTTCCTGCGAATTGGAATAGTATTTCAGATATCACAGCCATCTGAACAGGAACTTGGGATAAACAGGCAATGATGAGAACCGAATATTTTTCTGTTGGTGTTTACATTCCTCTGCTCTGTGAAAGGACCCTGGAGCAGAGGTTTCCTTCCTGAAAAAYGTTTCTCTGAATTGCAGTGTCTGAGAGTTACTGGTAAGATGCTTACACCTATAACTCCCGAGGTCAGAACACTCCATCCAGTCCCTTTAGTAAGCTTCTGTCTCGTGCTGGGCTCATGTTGAGCAGAAAGGCTGTTAAACAGCATCAGCCACCTTTAGGGTCCTTCCCTGTCCTCTGAGCAGGGTGAGCCCACACTTTGGCAGGTACAGAAATGAAACTTACCCAAAGAAGTATAGATGTAAAGACTGAGCTTCTGCAAGAAGTACAACTCAGGAGAGCTGTATTTTGAAGGATAAAATGTTTATAATTGGGGTGGGGGGGAGAAAAAATTATTGCTCATGGTAAAAGATATTTAGCGACTATGGTATTCTTACTCTGAAGATTTTTGCACACTCAGGCTATCTGAGATACTGGTAATCATCATCTTTCTGTGAAAATGTACAGAGATGCAGGTCTGTAATATAAAAATCTTAAACATATTGTTCCTCCTGCACTGTTTTATTTCTTTATTTTCTTATCTACTTGCTAAATACCCATAATATTTTGTCAAATGCACTAAAACATTTGGGTTGAACTTTTANTCTCTCTCTCTCTCTCTCTCCCCAGTTTAAAGCGCATGCGTCATTCTACTACCCTCTATTATGTGAGATTATGCAGTTTGACTTGATTCCTGAACTGCGTGCTGTTCTTAGAAGATTTTTCCTGCGAATTGGAATAGTATTTCAGATATCACAGCCATCTGAACAGGAACTTGGGATAAACAGGCAATGATGAGAACCGAATATTTTTCTGTTGGTGTTTACATTCCTCTGCTCTGTGAAAGGACCCTGGAGCAGAGGTTTCCTTCCTGAAAAAYGTTTCTCTGAATTGCAGTGTCTGAGAGTTACTGGTAAGATGCTTACACCTATAACTCCCGAGGTCAGAACACTCCATCCAGTCCCTTTAGTAAGCTTCTGTCTCGTGCTGGGCTCATGTTGAGCAGAAAGGCTGTTAAACAGCATCAGCCACCTTTAGGGTCCTTCCCTGTCCTCTGAGCAGGGTGAGCCCACACTTTGGCAGGTACAGAAATGAAACTTACCCAAAGAAGTATAGATGTAAAGACTGAGCTTCTGCAAGAAGTACAACTCAGGAGAGCTGTATTTTGAAGGATAAAATGTTTATAATTGGGGTGGGGGGGAGAAAAAATTATTGCTCATGGTAAAAGATATTTAGCGACTATGGTATTCTTACTCTGAAGATTTTTGCACACTCAGGCTATCTGAGATACTGGTAATCATCATCTTTCTGTGAAAATGTACAGAGATGCAGGTCTGTAATATAAAAATCTTAAACATATTGTTCCTCCTGCACTGTTTTATTTCTTTATTTTCTTATCTACTTGCTAAATACCCATAATATTTTGTCAAATGCACTAAAACATTTGGGTTGAACTTTTARTCTTTGGGGGAGTGGTGGTCATTTTGAGGGCTTGCTCTGCCCTGAATCTGTTGTGGCCAATGCTTGTCARGATCACWACAGGAGGGGCAAACCACCAAGGTAGAAAACATCCCTGCTGACAAGAACTACCTGTACCATACTCTCTTAGGGCTTTTAAAGATGAG
Organism: Apodemus speciosus; assembly: GCA_002335545.1. NCBI lineage: Eukaryota > Metazoa > Chordata > Mammalia > Rodentia > Muridae > Apodemus > Apodemus speciosus. The sequence continues at coordinate 53,579 of BDUI01001916.1, forward strand.
CCATTAAAATAGATGACCTTTCACAGACTGAAACTTGAATCACTGCAAAATGAATCTAGGTTGCTGTCACTTTTTCTTTTGGGTGGCGGGGCTTGATGTAGATTTTATTCTATGTACAGAACTTAATGTTGAATATATTAAAATAACAAATCTGGCATGGTTTGGGGAGGTTAGATTTACTGGAAATGTATTCATACTGTGAACTGTGCTCTGATGGTTATAACGAAAGCTTGCCAAGCATTCCATATTAACAGTGGATGTAGAAATTTTTTCAGGTGGATATATATATGGTACAGATGTAAAGTTTTCTATGTAAAAAATTCTGTACAACTTTCTGTACAATATTGATTCTCATCTGGCATATCTAATCAGGTTACAGGTCAATAAAGTTTTTGAATTATTTCATCAGTGCAGTGTAACCCACAGGCCCGTTTTCATTGGTTTTTTTTAAGGGTTTTTTTTTTTAAGCTACAAAGACACTTCTTTGCAGTCTACATTGGAATCTTCAACTTCCTTTCTTAAAAAATGCTCTCCTGCCATTATGGTAGATTATACTGTGGCATTTTACAAATCAGTCGGTTCCAGTGGTACATACCATTAAAAAACAAAACTGTAGTGGTTAATTTCAAAACAGGAAATATGTCCTTAAATAATGAGAAGTTAGTATTTATATGGCAAGACCTAGCTCTAGTCAAGCAAAGCTAAGAGTGCTAGAGCTAAGTTATGTTAGTGTTTTCTGGTCTAAGCCATTTCTGCCCGTGACTAACAGTTGCTATATTATACATTCTCCAAAGAGGACACAATTATTTTCAAATGTTGACAGAAGAAAACTTATTATCAGAGCAAAATTGAACATGAAAATTAGATGTAAAACCAAGAAAGAATAACCAGAAATGTCTTATTTTTGGTAAATTCTGATGTCAAAATTGTCTGTTGATTTTTTTTTTTCCTAAACATTTATTTATTATATGTAAGCACACTGTAGCTGTCTTCAGACACCAGAAGAGGGCATCGGAACTCTTTACGGATGGTTGTGAGCCACTATGTGGATGCTGGGATTTGAACTCATGTCCTTTGGAAGAACAGTAGTGCTCTTACCACTGAGCCATCTCTCCAGCCCTCAGCTGTTGATTTTATCCCTGGAAATTACAGAGAAGCAGTGGCTGGTTATCTTCAACTGCCATCATGGTACATACTGAAGACCCTAATCCAAGTAAGAATTTTCTAGAAGTTAAATGAGTCTTTATAAGTATCATTTACTTATCAGAAAAGTTCACGTAGCCAAGGGTCTCAGGTGGTGGGACAGAAGACCACTGACTATCCTGTCTGGATGGGGCCTTTTTAACCCCTAGAAACACTTTGAGTAAAGAAACTGACGCTAGTAGTTAATAAAAAATAGAACTTTATTTGTGTCAAGAAACAGTGAAATCAGATAAATTAGTAACTGAGTCAGTCTGTGCTTCTATCTGCATAAAAATAAAATGGAGGCAGAAAAATGTAACATTTAATCATGGCTCATGGATGGTCACAGATCTCTTTGCTCCTATGGAATGTAACTAACTACATATATGAAAATGAGCAGCTTGTTTGAATCATTACCTAGCAGCTGGCATAGTCACAGCTACAGCAGGTTCACTATGAATTGTTTCTCCACAATGCTAACGTTGGCAAGTATGCTAATAACAATGTATTGTTTCACAGTGCTGTTTACACTTTAATTCACCACCTCTTAATGGCAAGCACATTTTAATGCACATATGGTAGCTCAATCAAGAGTTCATTACCACCCATAGCAAAATTGCAAAAATAATTCTATATAATTATATTAGAAATCAATAAATCAATAATCGGGGCCTTTATGTAATATATATATAACGTATCATCATGGGGAAAATACACTTTTTATATATAGATAGAACATAAATAGCTAATATTTAAAGTAGGGCCACAAGCAAGACCTAGTATTCAAGACACAGATGGAACATTCCTTCCACTGTAAAAGGCACTGCTGAGTCAAGAGAGGGTTTATTTTACGCATGGGCAGCAGATAGTCCCTGCCAAGTGAAAGTGCCTGGTTTCCCAGGAACCTGCTGCTGTTCCTCATTCAGCTGCTCTGCCATGAACCGTTTCAGAGTTTCCGAAGTGCCAGGGCGGAGCCAGGGCTCAGTTGCCACAGAGTTGCGTCCATCATCACCCAAGTGTCTCATGATGTCATCAGGATCAACCAATGAACCCTCATCATCTACAGAAGGCAAAAGATACAAGCCATGCAGCGGGTGACATCATACAGTACCTACAAGCCAGCCACTACAGCTCGCATCTTTTCACAGAATCACAAGCCTGCCTTTCCCCATTCAGGAATAGGAAAGCCTAGAAAGGGGCTACAAGGGGGTGGAGAGAAATCCAGGGACGCCACAGCACTGACCGCTACAAAGGAGGCTCTACCCAACATTAAAAGCTGACTGGAGAAATACAGTCTTACTGTGTCTGTTACCATAGGGAAAACAATGGAATGACACAAGACTCTTAATTTAGCACTGATAGGTACATTGAAAGTCATTCTGAGAAAATTACTAGCATACTGCACTAATCTACAATGACCCATTATTAACAGGTGACTTGTTCATTAATCACATTTGATCTTACCCAAATTCTACATCTGTATTTGACTTAATAAGTATAAAGTAGGAAAAATGTCTTCCTACCCTGTGATGTCAGGATTGGCTCAGCAAAGGGTGCGATGTGCAACCAGTTTAATGAGTCAATCCACATTGTACCAACGGCTTCTGCTTGAAGGGACAGTATTAAACCAAAAATAGTTTAACCATTGAAAACCTGAAAAAATCCTAGTTTTTCTATGTTCTCTCAAATATATCCTTCTTAGGTACTAGTTCAAGTTTACTGGTTCTAAAGCAAAGAGAAGGCAATTCTACGTATACATGACAGGAAAATACCTTTTAAGACATCTCTAGTATGATATGAAAAGTACTATTCCCTTAATCTTTTTGTGTTTTCACATTTGGTGGAACATATTTACTATCACAACACAGACTGGAGAAATGAGTTCAGTTTAAAAGTACCATTAAAAACTAAGAAAAAGTTGCAACAGTGAAAATCCTGCAGTGCATCTCTACTAAAACAACTGGCCATGATCCCAGAGACTAAGAGCCTGACATGGAAGAAAGGGAAGGAAGAGAGTGTGGCACAGGCTAGCAGGAAAGGTCTGAAGCTGCCGTCTTCCTGAGAAGCTCCACCCGAGAGAGACCACTTGTCATGAGAAGACTGGCTTGTTGGCTTAGAATATTAACTGAAAAACTACACTTTTTTCTTCATGTTACAAAAAGCCAAGGTAAAATTTTCTTTAAAAGATATATTACTTAAAAACAGTGAGTGATTACCTAACATGCTTACTAGTCAGCATTTTTCCTGCTGAAAACAGCCTAGATATACTTCATGCACAAGAACCTCCTGTAAGTGCTTAGATTCTGCTCTTAGAGAAAACCTATTATGATGAATCTGCTGCAGAACTAATTCCAAGCCCTGGGTTTCCAAGCTAGTTTATGACCTTGACCTTTTGTTGTAAAACTCAAARGACTTGAAAATTCTTTTTCCTCCAGGGGTATGTCAGCCAGTGAACATCTCGTAAGTTACCTGTGTTCGTGGGTTTCTTCTGATGCTCATGCAGTCTTCTCAGTCTGTCTTCATTTCTCATTCTAACTTGATCGACATTTACACTGGAGATAGATTTTAAAGAGAGACCATCTTGTGGTGTGTGGAGCCGACTACTATCCTATAGTTAAGAGAGAGAATTTAGGAACACTCCAACAGTCAATCAACATGGGGCTACACCAGATCGAGACACACTGTAAGGGCAAACCAGGAGCATATGGGTCCTGTCTCCCGACTTTATCAGGGCTAAGAGGTAGCACTGCAATGAGACGATTGCTGGAGTGAGGTTCAGGAAATAGGGCACAGAAGGCCAACACAGGCAACTCAGGCTCCGTGTGTGTGTGTGTGTGTGTGTGTGTGTGTGTGTGTGTGTGTGTGTGTGTGTGTGTCACTGGCGGGGCAGATGCACAAAGCAACAGTAAAGAAAAGAATCCAGAAACTAGCCCTAGTGTTTTACATAAAGACAAAACCATGCAACAGGGAGAATAAACAGTCTTCAATGAATGGTGCTAGAGAACCGGTTTCTGTATGCTAGAGGACTTCAAACCTTGTCTCTCAAGCTATATGCAAAAACTAACAAGTGTATCACAAAACAGGTTTATATTAACCCCCCAAAAATACAAATTAGAAAACTGGCGATGTGGACCTCCTTAAAAAACTTCAATGCTTTAAAACCTATCAAGATAAAAAGGACAATCTTTTTAATAGAAAATAGTTGCAAACCTATATCTGACAGAATGTATAATGAAACCTTAGTTAAACTTCACCAGTGAAAATACAACACACAGTTTAAAAATGGACAAGGGATTTGAACTGATGTTATCTCCAGAGAAAATCCACACTGGCAAGGAAGGAAGCCGTGGGATGTCTATGACATGATGAACACTTTAGTGTAGACAAAACCATGGCTGATGACCACTGCTGGACACAGTGTGAACAAAACCATGAATAACAGCCACTATTGGACACACTGTGGACAAGTAGGAAATTCATAGAATACTATAAAGGTAAAATTGAAAATGGTATAAAATGGTGAACATGTTTTATAAAACAGCCAAAATCCTTCCAAATGTTAAATGTATACAGTGAGTAAACAATCTAATAATTCTGTGACGTACATACTCGAGAAGCAGGTAAAGCAAAACCAAACCCACGTGGAACCTGTACATGAATGCTAAAAGCAGGCTTAGTCGTAAGAAAGTGATATCCATAAGCTATTGAATGAAGAAGCAAACTGTGGTATCCACATGTAATAAAAAGGAATCAAATATTGACACATGCTGTAAGATGGATGGCCCTTGAAAAAACAAGAAGCTAGTTCTTTAAATGAAATATGCAGAAAAGACAAAAGTAGACAGATGAGTTACCTAGAGCAACAGTCTTACAGCCTGATAACACTGGACAAGTGACAATGCTAGTTAGCTACCTGTAAGGAGCTCCTGAGCATTCGTACATGCCATATAAATGTGAATAAAGAGCTTAAGGAGCTGTCCAAAGAGGAAGGGCACCATCAGAACGTGCTTTGCAGAAGGCTCCAGAGCCTTTTATTGAGTACACCATGAAGCTATGGAAAACATGGGTCTGAATCTTAGTCCTCTTACCTAGTGACCTTAGGTAATTATTCACTTGACCAAAATGGATTTGCTACTATACCATGTTATTATCAGGGTATAACAGGCTTTTGATAAATGCTAACAGTTGCTTTTTATGGCTTCTCCAAAGCCTGTATATTATATAGGGGGTGTGAAGCAGTAAGTTTAACATTTGTAGGGCAGGATGTCCCTGCCATTTACAGAGCTACATAATGCCATCATAAGAGCTAGAAGGTCACCAAAATAACTGACAGAATAACTTAGATTTAGACCACACACACTTGGTTTTCAAAGCAAGCCTCCTCCCGGTTTTCTTAAATTGGACCACATACACTGAAGCCAAACTCTCAATCTTCTAAATTGAGAAGACCATACATACAAAATCTAGTCCTTTTAATTTGTTCCTCCTGCGTTCTCTTGCAGAGGGCAGCCGCGATGGTGGAGGGAAGCCATCCTCCTCGATGACAGGATACGTCTCACCATAAGCACCTAAACAGGCCACACAAAGAATGTGTCAATTTACTCAAAGCTTAGAGTCTCGATCTCTTTAAATTGCTTTGTTGAAATGTTACACGTTCAGTGATTCTTTAGTCACCACTATGTAGAGTTTGCAGTACCTCAGATAGGCCCCACAACTGCTCTGCAGGAAGTCCAGCACTCACTCCACATAGGTGTGCGACTTCCTGTGTCTCAGCATGGCTCATCAGTGCTGAGTCACCGGTGGCACTGGAATGCCGCCACTTGGATGTTCTGTGTGAGCATCATTTCTTTGGGACAGAGACTAGGAATTTTTGCCAAGTGTTACGGTGACTGTCCAGCATTTTGTGTAGCTACCACACTACTTTCAAAAGTGGCTAAAGCAGCCTGATGCAGCCATAATCCCAGAACTGAAGAGGCAGGAGGATCAAAAGTTGAGTCATCCTGGGCCTCTATAAGTTCCAGTTCAGCTTGGGCTGCAAAGTAACATTCTATCTTAAAGATCTAAAATAATCATAGATATACATATAGCTTAAAAATTAACATAACATTAGATGTACTTACCAATAAAAGCACTATCAGATTCTAGTAATGAATTTTTCAAAAAATCATTAGTGTCATCTTTGGGCTAAAAAAAAAAAAAAAAACTGTATGTTAACGGCTGTATTTTTAGCCTGGAGTAGGAAAATAAATCATACTAACAGCATGGGTATTCACTCGGGAATCCCACCAACAAAACAAAAAAGATGGTAGATAATGCCCTCCTCACTGCAGTCCAGTACAAGCTAGCCTTACCAAGACAGAATAGCAAGGCCTGATCTCACCTGACAGCTATTTACTCCTAACTTCCTCACCACCACCACCCTCTGCCCTCCTGCGCTGAAGATAAGGGATCGCACTGTGGTGAGAACAAGCATGAGGCGGTGAATGCAACATGAGCATTCTTTAAAGCATCACCGAGTCTTTGCCTTTCCAGAGCATCTGAGAAGTCTGCTTCCTCATGCTTCTGGGCGAAGACCCAGGGTATAATGTTCTGCAGGCTATAGTCCCATGGAAAGAAGGGAAGCAATGGTACTACACACACTGGCCTGACCACAGCAACACCACAGATACGGCACGGTATACTGTAGGGAAAATTGCAGCACTGAACTTACCAAGGCTTCCTTGTGGGAAATAACTCAAATTTACAGTTATATAAAAACCTCTCTGTGTGTTAGGAGGAGCCTACAGCTTCCATATGATCTCTGCACTTTGCTCCAACGCTGGCAACAAATTAAGGCAAAGAATTATCTTGCCCCCATTGACTTTTGGGCACTCAGTTCTTGCATTTGTTGAATTTCTATCTCCTCTTTGAATACTTTCATTCTAGCCAAATAACGACAATCATAGCAACTGATCCCACTGTCATCAGCCTGCTAAATGCCGATTGACTTCTGTGTTAGAGTCCTCCCAGAACTGAAGCGTGACCAGAGCCTACCTAGTCTCACGGCAACTTGCTCACCCTACATGCTGTTTTATATAATTCAGCTTCGAGGAAAGGCAGGTCGCCTTTTCTTTTTTAAGTCATGATAAACTCATGGTTTCTATTGAGTTTCCAAAACCCCAGATAGTAAACTTCATGATCTTTTGCATGAAATAAAGTAGCCATCACACATGGGAACGTACCAGACTGCGCCGTGTACGGGCCCGAGCTGGGCCTGCTCTTTTGGATRTAAGACTAGGCAAGCGAGGAATTCAGCAATGAGTATTTTTTTTTAATTTAGCAAAACATGGGAGCTTACAGACACTGGAGGGCAGCTTAGGTGGCAGCCCTGAGCAGACACACAGAGCAGGCTGAGCTCCATCCGGGAAAGGCTAGCAATGCCTGAGTCTCCAGTGCCCGTGTCTGCAGGACTCTGGACTGTGTGCTCACCAGTTCAGCTGTGTCAAACAACTCCCTGTCTTCTCAACCCCCAAGTTGTTCTTGCTTTTCCACCTCTTCACCCAAGACCTATCACCTTACTAAAGGAAGCCCAGCCATTTCCGAGCATTCTGCTGCCTCAGCTCAGCCTACCGCAGCACAGCTGTCTAGATTCCCAAAGTAGTCCATCCTGTAGTCAGCACATGGAAGCGCTCCCACTGACTGTGACAACAGGCGTCACTTCTACACGCCAAAGCACAGTGTGGACACCCTTCTGTCCCCTCATTTCCTCTSTGTGTTGTCAAGGTTTCCATGGTTACCTCCCCACCGAGGCTGTGTTATGAACACAGTCCCCCATGCCAACCCTCCCAGCCGCCTCTCCCTGCCAGCAGCAGACTGTCCCCTCCTTTCAGAACACTAGCCTCCAGGACAAGGGGATGGCCTGTGACGCTGAACACACTGAGCAGCTTCTGGTCACTGCAGGATAAGTGTAAGGTTCCATCGTTGCTTCTCTTCCGTATGACTACAGACACTTGTGCTACAGTAAATCTTTTTGTGTTTTTTTTTGTTTGTTTGTTTTGTTTTTTGTTTTTTCAAGACAGGGTTTCTCTGTGTAGCCCTGGCTGTCCTGGAACTCACTCTGTAGACCAGGCTGGCCTCGTACTCAGAAATCCACCTGCCTCTGCCTCCCAAGTGCTGGGATTACAGGCGTGCACCACCACTGCCCGGCCAGCTGCAGTAAATCTTAATGACAACTAACAACTGCAATCAGTATGGCCAGGCTCTAAGGATTTTCAATTATATGTATTATCTCATATAACCCTTACCATAACGCCTTCACGAATGTTTATTTAGGAGAATATTGCAGAATATATATGCCAAATCTATCTGTACCTTGCAAATATTAATTGGATCTTTGTAGTAATCCTCAGCAATAGGTAATGAACTTCATTCTATAAATACTGAATGGGAAACTGGAGCTTAAAAATTATTCTGCCTGCCTCCCCCCACTCAGATGCTACTCTTCCCCATTACAGTCAATTCCCTGTACACATCTTAGCTACCCATCTCTACACACTTAAAATACTAATGGAGATATTCAAACTCTGGAATGCTCGTTTATCATAGGCCCCAAGCTCTAGCTTAAGAATTTGAAGGAGCTCAGCTAGCTCAGTGGGTAGAGCATGAGTCTTAATCTCAGGGTCATGGGTTTAAGCCCCATGTTGGGCACTTCCTTTGCCAGGAGGTGGTGGCACACACCTTTAATCCCAGCACTTGGAAGGCAGAAGCAGGCGGATTTCTGAGTTCAAGGCCAGCCTGGTCTACAGAGTGAGTTCCAGGACTGCCAAGGCGATACAGAGAAACCCTGTCTGGAAAAACCAATTAATAATAATAATAATAATAATAATAATAATAATAATAATAATAATTTGAACTGGTTGCTTACCATTCTGCGCCCTTGTATATTACCAGTGGAGATGGTGTCTAAATCAGCTGTAAACAGAATAAAAGAATAATGATTAGAGAAGGCTAACAAAAACACATTTCAGATCTTCTATTACCTTCTACTGAAAATCACTTTCACTAAACAATCTTAGAAACTATATTACTTTTTCGTTAAATCTGTATCCATTCTGGTTAAATGAATCATCAATAAAATCTTTGTGAACTTTGATATCTAAGAAAAGATTAACACAGGCATTTTTTTTTTCTTAAAAGAAATCTTCAGTCTTGCTCTTGTAGTCTCTGCACAAAGCCACTCAGTGGCGTTAACTAGGGCCTGGAATACATTAAACTGTTAAGTAGCCAGCCACAGGGTAGAGGTCAGGTGTCCCGGTCCCTCCTGCAGCCTGGCAGTGTTCCCACGTGTTTCTCCAAAGACAGAACTCTCTTGGAATAAGGGAGCTGCAATGATGGCCCATATCCTTTCCTTGAGACTTCCCACAGTCACACCATACCTAATAATTACTTGTCGGTGCTGGCTCCTAGAGAAGTACCTGTACCCATCTGGGGGCTGTTAGTCTTGCTGTGCCTAAACTGCTAAGATCCCACAAGATGAGATCCTCATTTGATATGTTGGGAAGATACCTCCTATACAAGTGTGTATCCAAGCCTTGATCTATAAGCTCAGCCTAAGTGTTACATCACTTATTCCTATTATTCCTCCTGAGGCCAGACACCTTCCTCACATTCTGCAAGCCATAGCAGCCTGCCAAAATAGGGTCTTAACTTTCCAACAAGTAACAAGATCATCCTTCCCGCATGCCTGTAGGCTGGCAAAGCAAGTGGGACTCAGGTGTGGTCACGATACTCACCTGGGGCTCAGTGAGGCCCATGGATGCTGAGGTAACTCCAGCCTACTTGTAGGCCCCACTCACCCTGTAGACCTGCTAGCTGTGTGCTCCTGTAGGCTTAGACACTGTTTATTTGACCTGACTTATACAGTATCAGCAGCCCCTTGAGAGCAACATCCTAGCTTATTGCTATCATCTCACATCTGTTAGTGTAGGTCAGTCTCTGTGCCCTCATATCATGTTTATAGCCCTAGATTAGATTCACATCACCAGAAAATTATACAAAAACATACATGTAGATCTGATACTTTACAGAATACGCACACCCACACGAATAAGAAAGAAAAAATACCTCCCACACAGAAACAGAAATGTGCTCCAGGATCAAATGAGCACTCCTGTTCTTGGGGTGGACATCATCAGGCATGATCAAAGGACCCAACCCTTCCAGCAATAACGAACAGCTGAACTCCCAAGCATGGACACATGACCCCTGCAGGGCTAATCAGAGCCCTCTGTGGAATGTGTATCTTTCCAAAACTATATGGCAAAAGAGTCACATGAGCCCGCGTGGAGCTGCCGGGGCAATGGCCTGCCTGGGAAGAAGTTCAAGGCAAGAGTAGAAGAGTGGGCGGTGGGTGCTGAGGACTCCTGAGGGGCTAGGGACTCCACGGAAGATGAGAGGCAACTAACCTGGGCACATGGAGACTCTCAGAGACTGAAACACCAGTCAAAGAACATACACAGGCTGGACCTAGCCCCTGCCCCTGCACATATGTAGCAGAAGTGCAATATGGTCTTCATGCAGGTCCCACAAAAGACGAGCAGAGGCTGTCCCTGACTCTTTCTTGCCTGATCCTGTTCCTGTAACTGGGCAGCCTTGTCTGGCCTCAGTAAGAGAGGATGTGCCTAGTCCTGCAGTGACTTGATGTGCCAGGGTGGACTGGTACCCAGC
>BDUI01001916.1:66117-78184 GCA_002335545.1 Apodemus speciosus
CTGAACCAGCCGGGCTTGCACCTACCTCCTGCATCTCTCCGCATCTTTATTCTATTGAGCCTCTTCTGCTGCTCTCGGAGCAGGGCCTGCTGCTGAATCTCCAAGGTGTGATGATCTCGTGGAGGATCTGGGTACAGTAATCTCAGATCCACTCGAGTATCTGAATCTAGAGCAAAAATTACATAACTAAGTCAAGTCTTGTTTTCAACTGAGATTTTAGAAAAGTCTGTATGCACGTTTACAACTAAAATATGGAAGCGAGCATCCAACATGTTCTTAAATGAACAGACTAACTGTGGAATAATTAATGAATGAAATTAAGTCAGACTTTTCCCTGTAGTTCTGGGGGACTGCTACTAGTTCAAGGTCACTTGAGCTACATAGTAAGTTCTAGGCCAGTACGGACTACTGTGTGTAATTCTGTCTCAGAAAAGACATGGGGAAGAAGCCAAGAAGAGGTGCTGAGGAGAGCTGAATGCATGTTGCTAAGTGACAGGCACCAGTCTGAGAAGGCATGATTTAGTGTGATTCCAACTTCACGAACTACAACACTCTGCAAGAGGTCAACTGTACAAACTTAAAGGGATAAAGGGGAGGGAGGGTGAACAGGACTTCTGGGACGGTAAAACTTTTCTGGATGATCCTATACTGGTGAGAATATGTAATCATGTTTCTATACAAGTTGATAGAATGCACATCAAAGGAGCCCTAATGCAAGCCATGAGCTTTGAGAGATACTGGCACACCCACTCAGTGGAGCAGTCCTACCACCGTGCACCTCTGAGGTGCAGCTGTAATGGGGAAGGTTGTGYCGACGCATAGGCAGGGGGCATGTGGAAGCTGCTCTGTTGGGGATTTAGCTCTGTGGTACCGCACTTCACAAGACCCTGAGTTTGGATACCCAGAGAGAAAAAAAATTTAGGTAACAACCTTAATTTCAAATCATAACCTCAGTCAAAAGATATTATTGCCAAGCCATGGAATTAAAGAGCACTAAACTGATGTTCTCKAAGGAAAAGCTCCACATTACCAGCAGTTACAAGGCTCCCTGGAACAAGCAGCTGCTGGCGGTTTCTCCTGCTACCACAAGCAATTACAACTCTATGCTCACCTCTCTCTCTCAGCTCATTAAAGTCGTGAATATTCTGAAGAGTAGGAGCATCTAAGCCCTTCGGTGATGGTCTTCTGACAGGAGCTTGTACCCGATGTCTAGCCATGTCAAATATATCCATGGGGTTCCTCTCTCTTTTCCTGTAAGTGACAAATCATGGTCAATGTGCTGTACAATAGGGAACAAGTTAACATTCAGTTCTCTGTAAAAGTAACTTGGCATCTTTGACCATACTTTCTACAGATATTCTAACTGCCCTGCCCTGCTCTGTCAATCACCTATGCTAAAAATGAAAGACTGCAATCCCAGCATTCATGAGCTCAAGGCCAGCCTCGGCGGATTAATTTAATATCACCTTGCGCTGCCTGAGAACCTCTCTCAAAAGAAAAAAAAAAAATCAAACATACTACTTTTTAGAAATGACTTTAATGTCATTATAAAAATCTATCCAATTTCATCATGTTGTGAGCAAGAGAATTACAAGAAATATAAARTACCATGCACAGGACATAACATAAATTAGGTGTCAGTAAATCTTACCTTTCTCTCAGCCCAAAGTAAAAATTACACTCACAACATGCTGTTAATGGTGTGCTAGGGAACTAACTGTATAAGACTTTACAAAAAGTTACCAACARCTTCACATTAAACTAAACACTGTTCTGTTCTGTTGGATCCCAAATAATGAATATTCTATGTAGCTTTGGAAGTGAGCTTTCTGCTAATAGTTGACTGTTGTCACTTCCCCCATAGAAAATGGACAGAGAACAGAAATTCTAGCTCTGAAAATAAAAACAAACAGCCATCAGTGCCTCTGTCCACACTGTGCAGACCCCCTTGCTCTTCTGTCCTCTCCTTCCTTCTCCCTCCCACTCCCACTTTCACCTCTCGCTGCCCCTATCTCCTCCTCTCCATCCCCCAAGTTCCCCTTTCTGTGAGATAGGGTCTCTATGAGTTTCTGGCAGGCCTGGAACTCACTGTGTAGACCAAGCTGGTCTTGAATTCATAAGAGATCTGCCTGCCTCTGCCTCCCAGTGCTGAGACAAAAGGTGTGTGCCACCAAACCCAGCGTCCCTCCTCTTTAAAAAAAAAAAAAAAAAAAAAAAAAAAAAAAAAAAAAAAAAAAGGTGCTCTAAGCTACAGTCAAACACAATTAGGAACACCTAGGTTTTCTCTCAGAGAACTTTTAGAAGGGCCACAGCATGGCCTTGTCAAGGCTGGTACAGATCTGTACCATGCATATAGAATGATAGTTTGAAGGAAAACTTCTGAAAAGCAGCAGCTGGCTGTGAACAAAAGCCCCTGAAAGAAACATGTGTCCGCAGAGGCTGCCTGGCTCTCCAGCCTCTCGGGGTCGCAGGTCCAGAGGCTAGTTACCTCTCTTGGGCTAAGTTCTGGCCCTCTGGAAAGCCATTCCTGTACCTGCTCTGTGTTGGAACATCTTATGACAATAAATAAAAGCCTTTTAGAAATCTACTAACTTAGCAGACCACTAGCTTCTGGCAACCCAAGATCTAAAACTGCCATCAGACAGCATCTTGGGCCTATAGAAAAGCTTTCCTACCCCACCTTACCTACCTCCCTGATGTGTAGACAAATGCATTTTACATTTGAGTTGATGTATGACTTTCTTTGTTCTATAAAACTATAAAAAGTTCATAAGAACTTTTTGCTAGAGCAACCTAAATCCGCTCTCCCAGGCCACGGTCACTCAGAAATGGCTCCAGAATAAATGATCTTTATTCCCTTTAAGATGAGAGCTCTGCTTTTTGCATGGCAATAAAAATCTACAAAAACTCATTGAAATAATCACCAAAAGCAACTTCTAGGAGTCTTTTACATTGGGGCAATGTCTAGTTTCCATAATTCTAGTAAGTAAATAAGTTGGTTTTTCATAACTGGGTTGTTAGATCTCGCTTGCATGTAGTCTGTGTCATCTGTTCCAGGTCTAGCTCACAGAGAGCTGGAAATGCCATGAAATGGGAATTTTTTCTGTGAAGCCATTCTATGAAATGAGAATTAATAACCAATGTCTCTATGATACATATTTACAATTCTATCAGCTGTGTGTTTAACTGATGCTTGTGACATTAGCATAATTCTAACCTAACCCATGCTGTCTTTGCTCTTGCTAGGGCTAAGCTACAGTACAAGAGCCCTAATTTAGAGTTGAGACCTCTGGCAAAAACACCAGCTATGTTTGCTAGGAAATGGGTATCCAACAAACAAACAATCCTCGTCACCATAAATCACGCTGTGTGTAATCATCCTGATCTTGGAGTTTTACACTACTGTCATTATTTTACTACATTTCTACATCTGACTTTTAGAGGACACAGGAGGGAGCAGGAGGCTCTGAGATGAAGCAATCCGACTCCAGGAAGATGGAGCAGAAGCACCTGTACTGGCTGGTTTTGTGTCATCTTGACACAGGCTGGGGTTATCACAGAGAAAGGAGCTTCAGTTGGGGAAGTGCCTCCATGAGATCCAGCTGTGGGGTATTTTCTGTTAGTGATCAAGAGGGGAGGGCCCCTTGTGGGTGGWRCCATCTCTGGGCTGRTAGTCYTGRGTTCTATAAGARAGCARGCTGAGCAAGCCAGGGGAARYAAGCCAGTAAGAAACATCCCTCCATGGCCTCTGCATCAGCTCCTTCTTCCTGACCTGCTTGAGTTCCAGTCCTGACTTCCTGTGGTGATGAACAGCAATGTGGAAAGTGTAAGCTAAATAAACCCTTTCCTCCCCAACTTGCTTCTTGGTCATGATGTTTGTGCAGGAATAGAAACCCAGACAAAGACAGCACCTGACTGGGATCTCATCGTCACTGTCCAAGTGCAGCAGCCGCCCCTGCAAACGCCTCTCCTCACTCCGGAGCTGCTTCCTCATTTCTGATAACTCCATAATCACATTTTTTTTCTCCTCTGCAAATTCCCATTGAGAAGTTAAAAAAAAAAAAAAAAAGAACAATAGATTAATTATCAAACACAATCTGGCTTTTCATAAAGCTTAAGTGCTCAGAGAAATGTTTATGGACAATATGTATGTGTGTTTATACATACGTGTGTTTATACATACGTGTGTTTATACATACGTGTGTTTATAATATACGTGTGTTTATAATAGTATGCATCATTAAGATCCACAGTCTGAGCTAGGGAGATGTTGCTGGGTCTACAGAGGGCATAACACTTTGCACTTGAGTGGTTTGCACTTTGAAGGCTGACGTCCTGGTAGTTGTACAATCAATCACACAGGGTAAGAACACAAAAACAAGAATGCAAGTGAACTGTGAAAAGTCTGTGTGCAGGGGGCTCACACGGCGTGGGGCTGGGGGTGCAGCACTTTCCTTCCCTTCCGCAGCTCTCTAGTGCTCTGCAATGTCTGTAAATAGCCCCTCAGTTATAGAAGCCTTGCCCACCTTCCGCACGGAGTTGGTTCTTCCTTGCAGGAACTGGAGGAGACTGTGCCCGGGACATGGCGCTTTCCTGTGGCCAACAGGACAGACACAGTCAGCGTCTCTTCCCTGTTCCTAAGTACAAAAGGAAAACAAACTCTACACTGCAAACCACATGGAAGGCTCCTTGCCTCTGGCCAGTGCTAATCCCTATGTGTCTCCTGTCTCCTATGACTCTCATTTTTASAGCCTCTTCTAAGTTAAGTGTGTTCCTCGCAGCCATTGCACAAGCCTCCCCCTTCTTCACCATCAACATATTCCTGTCACAGCTACGCTTCGCAGGGTTGGAGAGATGGCTCAGCAGTTGCCTGTACTTACTGGTCTCTTGAGAAAAGAATAATAAAGACACATCTCTGGGGTCTACTTCCTTACTCTCATTCACTCCCTAATTCGCAGCTAGCGTCTGCCTCCACACCCACTGGTCAGTGGAACTGCACTTACCAAGCACAGTGATAGGAGGGGCTCTAGCCACCCCAGGCACGGCAAACATGGCTCTGGCAGGCCTCGTCCTTCTCGCCCATTCCCTCTGCCTTGCTAAAACCACTAGATTACATTCCTAAAGGAAGCCACCAAGGGCTATTCCCTTACTTGGCCACTTTTCCTCCTGAGGCCGACTACCAAGGTCCAGCTCTCAAAGTATTGAAGTCCAGCAATCAAAAGCCCCCTTTGGCTCACCTAATTAACATGCCCAATTACAATTAAACACCTCATCATAACACAGGTGTCCCCTTTTCCCTCTATAAACCGACGTTTGCCTATGGACAACCTCTGGCTCTATCCGGAGGCAGTCCCATGACTCCCGCTCTGGAATAGGAAACCCTTCCCCTTCTCCCTGCCCCACTCCTCCTCTTCATCCTCTCCTCTGGCTCTCTTACTCCCTTCGATTTGTCCCTCTGGGGCAAATGAATCTCCTTTGTGCTTGAGAACTTGGTCTTGGGGTGTCTTGTGCCGATAATGGTCCTTTCAAGTATCCCCAAGTCACATATTCAGTAGACAATTTCATCCTGAATTTCCTTGGTGAGTAACAACTAGCATGGCTGACACCTTCTGTCTGTAGCTCCCCTCTACTGTTCAAACACTGTTAATTTCCTCAAATTTCTGTCTTCAGCACTTTTTTTAAAAAGGTTTATTTATTTTTATGTATGTGAGTACATGGTGGTTCTCCTCAGACACACCAAAGGAAGGCATTGGCTCCTATTACAGATGGTTGTGAGCCACCATGTGGTTGCTGGGAATTGAACTCAGGACCTCTGGAAGAAGAGCCAGTGCTCTTAACTGCTGAGCCATCTCTCCAGCCTCCTCAGCCCTTTCACTCCTCTACATACATACCCTGTACAGTCACATTAATTTAGTAAGCACCAATGTTAATTGCTCCCCAAGCTACAAATCCAATCCAAAATGTCTTCCTCAGCCACAAATCAAATTTCAAACTCCAACTCTATATAACCATCACCAGAAACCTGAAAAGTATCCCTGACCTCTCACCACACAAGTCCCTAATCTCACATCTGGACATCCACAAAGCATCTTGTCCTATATTAATCTCCCTGCCCATCCCTGGAGCTCCAGCGCCCATGCCACTCCCCTTCAACATCACAAGGATCCCCATGCATTTTCAACCACAGAGCCAATGAATCAGACCGTCAGAAGTGGAATTCAAGGAAATGCTTCTAGTTCACGTCTAATGCTTATTCTGGTAGTATACATCTTTGCAATCCACAAGCTCGTGGAAGTCTGTCAAAGTGCACAACCTTCTCCGCCCTAACAGCGTAGCATCTCCATTCTCAGCTGCCTGTGCACAAAGACTATCAGGCCATGCCAAACCAAACCACAGGTTCTTTAGATGGCTTGCCCCACCTTTGAGTCTGCAGATACTCAAAGTCTGACCTTCCTAGCTTCCTTTTATAACTGTAGATCATTCTAAGCATAAGGGAATCCACAAGTATAACTACAGCTAGTTAGAACATACTTTTTCCAAGGCTACAGAATGAGACCCTGACTCAAAACAAACACATGGCCGGGTGGTGGTGGTGGTGGTGGTGCGCACACCTTTAATCCCAGCACTTGGGAGACAGAGGCAGGTGGATTTCTGAGTTCGAAGCCAGCCTGGTCTACAGAATGAGTTCCAGGACAGCCAGGACTAAACAGAGAAACCCTGTCTCAAAAAAAACAAAAAAACAACCAAACACACACACACACATGACAACAATGACAAGAACAACAAGGGTGGTTTTATGGAGCTGTGACAAACCGTGCCATTTGCTTTAACAGATTGTAGCTTCCTTAAGAATTAAGTTTTAGGGCACCAAGTGCTATTAGTCACARCTCCAGCGACATGCAAACTAATGAAAACCTCATAAAGTACCCATCCCAAATAACTCAAGATTAACTCTGAGAAAAAAGATTATACATGAATGAAGGAACTTATGATGGTGTCGACTGAAGGAGGTCTTTGGAGTTTGCTTGCAATTTTGTTCTGAAGAGCAGGAACTACAGGAGAAGGCTGTCTCAAGTGCTGAAAAAAAAATTCTTTCTGTACATATATATATTTATATACATATACACACATACACTATATATGCAATAGTCACAACCATTTAAGAAGTTCAGATTACTTTTGCCTTTAATAAAATACTCTTTATAAAATAGTCAAATTCTTTCAGGTGTCTAAGATCAAATTAGGTTTCTGGAGAAGAAAGTCCTATCAAATAATTGCAACTCCTGATTCATGTACTCAACTCTTAATAACCCTGTGCACCAAAAACAGTGACTCCAAGAGCAATCTTTTTGGTGAATTACATCTAATTTACAATATAATACATAAAAATATGAATTACTAGGTAAATAAATTCAAAGGCACTATTTTGGTTGGTATGCATATTTGTCAGTCTCGCTCTGGCAAGCTGCTGTGAGCCCGCTGTCACGTGGCTCTGCCCTACAGACTGTACCCTAGGCGGCACAGCGGAGCACGGGCCACAGGGACGAGACTGAGGCACGCCTCACAAGCGATGGTCAACAGAGTCCATGCTCGCTGAAGYCCTCCTTTTCTCTCCTTTTCTAACTGCTCCCGCCCTGCCAGGCCGGCCTGGGCCTGACACACCTGTCCGAGACATACCTTTGCTTCATCTCCAGGAATATTTTCTCTCTCGTAGTAATGCTGAAGTTGCAAGTTATGCTTTTCTTCCTCTTCTTTCTTCTTTCTTTCTGCTTCCTTTCGCCTCTCTTCAGCTAACCGAATAAGTTCTTCATTTTTTAGCCTTTGCTTTAAAAGTTAAAAAAGACACATTTCTTGCATTCATTTAAAGTACATTTACAAATATGTTACTTTGCCTAAAAGAAGTAAAATTGAATAAACAAAAGATACGACGCCCTACAAAATGAAGATACTATCTATTTTATAAAATAGTAGACATATTTTATCAGCCTAGAGTTAGAAACAATTTGTCTCTTTCTTAAATTAATACACAATGCAGACAACAATAGGGCACTTTAAAAATGGATTTCTAGACAGCAGTCATCTGTTCACTAGTGCACATCTTCGCAGTCAGCATGAAGCTTCCACTGTGGCTGGAGAAACACACACCTCCTCCTCCTTCTCCCTCCTCCGCTCCTGCTCCTCCTCGTACTCCTGCTGAATCCTTGCCCTCTGCTCCGCGAGCCGCTTTTCTTCCTTCTCTTCAGCAACTCTCAGCTTCTCGCGCTCCGCTTCTTCTCGTTGTCTCTTTTCCTCAATCTAAAGAATTGGGCTTAGTGATTATCCTGCTCACCTACTGACGACTTACAACATCACTGTCTCTTGGATGCCTTCTATTTGCAAGTCCTCGACTTTTTTGGTGTCCTGTATTTGACTTGGAAGAACACAGGACACTGTTAAAAGCTGCTAGTCAAATTCATCTCTGCTTAATACGGACTGTGTGAACTGGGGAAATGGATTTGAACTCAGTTTCCTCATCTAGTAAGAAGTTATTAATGTTCACTCCCCACAGCGTTCAAGGATTAGTGAGAAGATGTAAGGAGCACGCCAGTTCTTCCTACACAGAAGGTGCTGAGGACATCTCTGAGGTTGGATTAATCTACTGTGTGTCAATGTGCTGGGCCGTGAAAAGAATCCCACACAGGAGTTAGCKGAGGGTGGCTTTTCTCCCCACTGGCAGGGAAAGAGGAACTGCAGCCCCGAGTGCAGGGAGGCCTACAGTCAGAGCACACRRGCCCTGCTCCTGCCCAGGTGTGCAGAGAACGGAGACAGAGCCAGCGTGCCAGAATTACACTTCCTTTCCAACAATCCTGGGATCTAAGAACACAGTGAGAAAATATTCTAAAGCACGGCATATGGACAGGAAGCAGCCCTAAGAAACACTAAAAATGTCCTGTATGGACGAAGCAGGAAAAACGGTAGAATGGGTTTAAAAAAAAATTAAAACTACTAATCCTCTAATGTTCTGAAACAAAGTTTCACTCTGAGGATGCCCTTGAAGTCCCTAAGTAACCCCAGGATGGCCTCAAACTTAGGGTAATTCTTCTGTCTTAGCCTTTCAAGTATTAGAATTACAGGTGTGCACAACCAGGCCCATCTGCTATTAGATACTTATGATCAGCTTAAAGCTATCCTTATAGATTCTATTTATTAACATTGTTTATAGATCTTTTGTTCAAATATTTATTTTTTTTTAAATTACACCATTTTCTCTTTTCTCCCACACCCTATTCTCTCAAATTCATGATATGTATTATATATATATATGTATGTATGTATGTATGTATACACATACACACACTCACACACACACAATCGTACTCAGTCCATATGATGTTCTTGTATGTGTATAATTTCAGGGCTGAGCATTGGTGTGGGATAAGCAGCTGGCATGCTCTCCCCCGAGGAGGATCATTTCTCCTGCTCTCAGCTGTGTCTAGGGCTGAGGCCCCTTGACATTTGCCCCTCTTGTCTGTGTCTGTTGGTGCTGTTCTTGTTCCAGTCCTGCTTAGGGAGCCATGCTGATGCAGGGATCACCTAGGATGAGTGTGAGAGGGAAAGGAGCAGGAGTTCTTATGAGACTGTGTCACGTTAGATTTTACGTTGTTACTACAGAAGGTATCTTTATGAATTTCCTGTAGCTTTAAGGTTGCATGTTGACAATGTTCTGTATAAGAATTTGGATCTTCCTACATGAAATACAGCCTCTCCTGATACTTATCATGACAGCTAAATGTGTAGCCTGTTATTCAGTATCAAGCAATGGGCAGACACCTGGATGTGCAGCAAATCCAGACAGAGCAGTGTCAGGCCCAAACCCGGACTATCTTCTCCCTCTTCCATGGGAAAGAGCAAGCAACAAAATTACAGAGGGTGCCTGCTTTCAACCAAGCACTGCCAATGTAAGCACTGACAAGYCATACATCTAATAGACACAGTCCAGTGCCAATAGAAATGCCAAGTGCTTTTAAGAAGAAAATTATCTTCTAGGTTGGTTTTCAAACTATATAACACAAAAGTACTTTATGAGATGTTTGAATTTTTAATTAATTTTTCCACTGAATTATTAAAATGTTTTATTTTATTTTTAAAGCTATACTTAAAATCCACTCATAAATGTTATTTACTCAATTTGAAGGCTTCTGATGCACTAAGTTGACTCTTAGCAATTTGTGCAAATCCTTGGCTAAAGCTTCACACCTTTATGAACAAATTTGCACATTTTAAAACATTTATTTCAATACTTAAGCTTTAGATATTTTCTGTAAGATATTACCAATAGTAACAATAAATACCATATAGCTGCTTAGAATTCTATGTGATTGAGTGGAGCAGCTGGGACGGAAGAGTTCCTGCCGCCATTTGCAGCATAGAGCCGGGAGGCTCCACAGCCTTCTGCGCTCAGCCCGCCAGGAGAGAGTGATCTCCCAGCAGTGCTTTCACTTCTGAGCACGGAGGTGAGATCTGCACCTTCTCTCTGGAGGGGAAGAGCTAGGAGCGCACAGGGCC
Source organism: Apodemus speciosus (assembly GCA_002335545.1). Classification (NCBI taxonomy): domain Eukaryota; kingdom Metazoa; phylum Chordata; class Mammalia; order Rodentia; family Muridae; genus Apodemus; species Apodemus speciosus. The sequence goes on from BDUI01001916.1 coordinate 76,663, forward strand.
TAAGATCAGTGGAGCTGCTGGGACAGAAGTCTTTCCACCGTCATTTGCACCAGGGAGCCAGGCAACCCCACAGCCTTCTGTGCACAGACCCTGCCAGAAGAGAGTTGGTCTCCCAAGAGTACAGACACAGGCTTACAGGCCCAGAGAAGGGACAAGCTCCAGCCAGAGACAACAAGACCAACTAGCATCAGAGATTACCAGATGGCAAAAGGCAAGCACAAGAAACTACCAACAGAAACCAAGGCTACTTGGCAAATCAGAACCCAGTTCTCCCACGACAACAAGTCCCAGATACCCCAACACACCGGAAAAGCAAGAGTTGGATTTAAAATTGTATCTCATGGTGCTGATAGAGGGCTTCAAGAAGGACTTAAATAACTGCCTTAAAGAAATACAGAATAATATGGGTCAACAGATATAAGCCCTTAAAGAGGAAACACAAAAATCCCTTAAAAAATTACAGGAAAACACCAACAATCAAGTGAAAAAACTGAACAAAAACATCCAGGATCTAAAGGGGGAAGTAGAAACAACAAAGAAATCAAAAAGTGGGGCATCTCTGGAGAGAGAAAACCTTGGAAAGAATTCAGGACTCATAGATGCAAGCATCAACAACAGAATACAAGAGATAGAAGAAAGAACCTCAGGTGCTGAAGATACCATAGAAAACATTGACTCAACAGTCAAAGAAAATGCAAAATGCTAAAAGCTTATAACCCAAAACATCCAGGAAATCTAGGACACAATGGGAAAACCAAACCTAAGGATTACAGGTATAGAAGTGAGTGAATATTTCCAACTTAAAGGGCCAGTAAATATCTTCATCAAAATTATAGAAGAAAACTTCCCTAACCTAGAGAAAGAGATGCCCATGAACATACAAGAAGCCTACAGAACTCCAAACAGACTGGACCAGAACAGAAAGTCCTCCCAGCACATAATAAAACATCAAATGCACTAAACAAAGAAAGAATATTAAAAAGCAGTAAGGGGAAAAGGGCAAGTAACTTATAAAGGCAAACCTATCAGAATCACACCATACTTCTCACCAGAGACTATGACAGCTAAAAGATCCTGAGCAGATCTCATACAGATCTAAGAGAACACAAATGCCAGCCTAGACTACTATACCCAGCAAAACTCTCAATCACCATAGATGAAGAAACCAAGAGATTACATGATAAAGCCAAATTTACACAATATCTTCCCACAAATCCAGCCATATAGATAATAGATGGAAACCGCCAACACAGAGGGAAACTACACCCTAGAAGAAGCAAGAAAGTAATCTTCTTCCAACAAACTCAAAAGAAGATAACCACACAAACATAAAAATAACAGGAAGCAACAATAACTATTCCTTAATATCTCTTAACATCAATGGACTCAATTCCCCAATAAAAAGACATAGACTAACAGAAATATTTTTCATGTAAATCTTCAATTTTATCAGAAAATGTTTGTAATTCCTCTTTCAATTAATTTAGTAATGTCTTTTTATGTCTACCATTTTATCTGCATT
>BDUI01001916.1:97502-109821 GCA_002335545.1 Apodemus speciosus
CTCTCTCTCTCTCTCTCTCTCTCTCTCTCGCACCCTCCCTCTCTCCTCACACGGGATCAACAGCGCACTAAAAGTTTCTCTAGGGCCAGCAAGATGGATCAGAAGAGTAAATAACCTGCTACCAACCCTGACTACCTGAATTTGACCCCCCAAAAGATATGATGGAGGAAATGCACACAGACACACACCAAAGAAATAAGCAAGCTCTTAGAAGACGCAGGGAAATAAAAAAAAATAAAATAAAATAAAACTCCCTAAATGTACCAGGAATGTCTAGAAACTAACATCAGCTCAGATGTTGACTACATACCCAGCCCTAATGGTCGCAGACAAGCCTGTTTGCTCCAGCAATTCCAGCATACCCAGCTCAACGCTTACCAGATTGCCTGCTATTATTCACCCCTTTAGTCTACAGCTGTGCTGTACATCAGTCAATACTGAATGAATGAGTGAGTGAATGAATGAATGAATGAATGAATACCTACCTGCTCCTGCAAAGCTTCTTGGTAAGATTGAAGCGACTGTGTAGAAGGTTTTGGCTTATCCTCAAAGATCAGTCCTGAATTCCTGAGTCCATCACTAAGAACTTTCTGTTCATTCTGTCCAACARTATTCCTAATAGCAAACAATTTGAATCAATTTATTATAAGAACAAGCAAATTTTTGAAGAAAACAAAAACAATTCTTTGCCTGGCATATAAAACCATCTTTGAAAAAAAACAAAAACAAAAAAACGCCAGCAAGATGGGTCAACAGGGACGCAAGTGCTGTGCCGTGCCTGAACTGTGCAGAAAAATCGAGAAGCAGCTCCTGCGAGTGGCCCTCTGTCCTCCACACGCATGCTGTGGCACATTTGAGCACATGTACAAAGGATGTAAATAGAAGGTTCAAAGAATGAACTGTAAGCCAAAATAAATCCTCTCTCCATTAAGATGCTCTCGCCAGGGTATCTCAGCAATAAGAAAAGTAACTCAGACACCACGTAAGCACAGGGACCTGAGTCGAGTCTGGACCACCAGCACACACACACAAAACTCGTGTGCTGGAGTACAACTGCACTACCAGCAGGGGGAGGCAGAGACGGAAAGATTCCTGGGGCTCACTGACCAGCCAGCTTAGCCAAACAGGTGAGTGCCAGGTCGCAGTAAGAAATCTTGTCTCAGAAACAAGGCAGGCAGATCCTGGGAGGGGAGCAATACCTGAGGCTGACCTCTGCCCTCCACACATGCATGAATGTACAATGAAATATCACCCCACACTGAAGGCAGCTGGTCAGAGAAGAGGAACTGCTGTGGACTATGCAGAGAAACTAGAGTCTTAGTGCACTCACAGTGGGCAAGCAAACAGTCTGCCACTGTGAGAGTAAGACGACAGTTCCTCCAACAGAGTTCTACAACCACCACCACGAGACTCAAAGTTGTATTTCTGAGTATATATACAAAAKAAATTGGAAAAATACAATGATTCTGGTAGCATCATGTTTACAACTGAGATGATAAAGGAGCTCTGGTGTCTGCCAGTAGCTAAGTAAAAGTAGGCACACAAAGCACCTTGAAAAATTCAGCCTTGAAAAATCCTAATATAAGTTTCAAGGACCATCAGCAGTTAAGGACCGTGCTAAGTGAATGAACCTCAGAGCTACAGACAGACAACAGAACGGGGGCTGCCAGGGCACATCACAAGAGACAATGGAGCTGCCCATCGCTGAACTCACAGGATGGAGTTCTCGGCTTAAGGTGCAGAGCATTCTGGAGATGGTTATAAAATGTTACAGATGCACTGAATACTACACCACATGCTCTTACAGCGGTTAGGCAACACGCGCTTAGAGTGTGCATATCTCAGCACTTTCATTTTAACTGGAGACTTACACCGCTGGCGGTGCTACCTGGTGAGTGACAGGGGCAGAGACATAAGGGGCAGGCTGTCCTCCAATCATTCCTGAACCATCTAAAGAGAAATGGAAAAAAAAACATTTATTTTAGAATATTTACTATTAATAATATTTTATCCCTAAAGAAAAATATACCGAAAGCTTTTCCCAAGTACCAATATATTGTTCTGAGCTAAGAGCTAGAAAAAGAACATAGGAAAACATAAAATAATTATAGGAAATAACTATGAGACACAATTACTTTTATTTTGGTTTAAAACTGGGTCTTGTTTTATGACCCAAGGGGACTAGGAAGTTCCTCAGTATTCCAAGTGGGCCTTGAACTCATGATCCTGCCTCCATCCATAACTGCATTTTAAAATGGGTATTGCTACAGTTTGTCCTCCAAAACGTATGCAGGAATTTAATTCAAATCTTCTGCTAACAAATTTAACAGAGTAGACATTGAAGCCCCATGACTGAATCGTGAGCTTACAAGGGGAGTGGGAAAAAACAAAGCATCTGCCCTCCATCCGTTATTTGGGCATACTAGGCCTCCAAAATAAATCTCTTCTCCTCAGAAAGTATCTTCATCGAGTATCTGGACTTGATACTAGGGATGATTTTATTGTCAATAAATATGTAATACTTGCATTAAACGAAGCTGTACCTTTTTCATTTACATACTGTTGCTTCCATAAAAACAATTATCCTTATTAAACCACCAGAAAAATGTTTATAGAACATAGGAAACTCACAGTATGCTATATTGGGATCCAGTGTATTTCTGGCACCATAAAAGTAGTACGCATCATCATACGGAGTTCGATAGTTAGGGGCTAGAGGGGCGAGCAGTGGGGGTGGGGGTGGGTGCAGAGGCACAGGCGCAATCCTAGAGCAAAAGAAAAACAAAAACATTATCTTTTATTTTATTACTTTTAATCAAGATAGTTTAATCTTTTGCAAAATAAAAAAAAAGATATTATCAAAATTAAAAATTAGCCTTGTACTAATTGTTCAAGAAAAACTAGGAATCAAAAAGCAAAGAGCAGCAAACTGTACAACTTCAGAAACATTGTGTTAAGATGCAGACAAAGTAAATGAATAATAGCCAATAGCCATCACATGGCATATCAAACAAAGGTGCCCTCAGTAATAATACAGAAAGAACAATGACAACAGTGCAGCATCCATAGGGCAAGTGACAGAGAGTGCCAGGAGTGCAGCGCAGGGATACTCAGTCTATTAAGAGACAGGAGGAAAGCTTGAAGATTCCCAAAACAGGAAGTGTCATGTGATGAGAGTCACAGAGAGAGAGGACCAAGAGCTCCACCACCTCAGGGTTACAAACGGTTCTGTGTGGGCAGGCAAGACAGTGTGCATGGAGTGAGCATACATGTCAATGCCTGCACACACATCCCGTGGTGCTCATGTGTCCCGCAGGTGTACAGGTGCACGTGCGTAGGAGAGGATGTGCACATGAGCATGTACAATGCACAAGCTAGCAGTCGCCTGGCATGTCAGCTCTGGGGAGCTGTCCACTCGTTTTTTGAGACCGGGTTGCTCACTGGCCAAGAAATCACTAATCACACTGGCTGGCCAGCAGGCCCCAGGTACCCAGCACTGAGACCACAAATTCATCCCACAACACACAGCATTTTTACTGACTGAACTATCTCCCCAACCCAAAGGGTATATTTTTTATATGTAAAATGTACAGCTTTTTCACAGAAAGTTAAACTGTAATGTGGTTACTTAAGAATCCATACAGTCCTGATATAATATTTAATAGTTCATAAATTTAAAATGTATAAAATCTTGTACTTCSACATTTCCTCACTGAGAAGCAATATGTGTTTCTACCAGCACAGGATTCTTCAACAATAGAAATGGCAAAGGCAAATAACTTTTGATAACAAAGAAAGAGGGGACATTCTAGATTTCTTTACTCAAACATTAACATATTCGTTCCACCTCAGAGAGTCCTGGGGCTAAGGCAGCAGCTCCAAAGTCCCTCCAGTAGTCAGCAGTTGCACATGTTACTGGTCAGTCGCTGAGTCTGACCAGCAACAACAACCTGAGGAACTGTTATGAAAAGAATCTACTATTATCAGCAACTTCTACATTGTATCCATACCTAGAAAACTCAATGCTCACATCAGCCCTCTCTGCCACCTACTACCATCGCCTTTCACAAATGAGAAAAGGGTTTTGCATAAAGCCCAATGAAGCCAACTATTGCAGCCTCTAACCCAAAGCAGAAAGCACTGTGGCTCTCTAATTCCAGTCTCTCATCCTTAGAGGAGGGCGGCCATTGAGGGAGGTAAAGGACGGACCTGAGAAAGGCTGTAAGAAAAGCCCTACAGTTTGTTAGCAACAAGGAAAAGACCAAATCCTGCTGAAAGGAAAGACATCTCAGAAGTGTGTTAAAAGGTTAAAAAAAAAAAAAAACTTCAGATGTAAAGACATTCCTATAATTAGTATATTAATAAGTACAGGCCAGAAAATATTCATGTTACAGGGTTTTCTTTATATAGAGATTAGTATAATGTGTTTTCCCTATAGAAATGACTTGTTCAATATGAATTCCAGTGTTAAAATCCCAACAGCCCTAGAGTAAGCCCAGAGAGAACTGTTAAGCCAGACAGACATGTACCAGATTAGAAATTTTTTCTGAATAAGCTGAAGAACAATTCAATGATTGCCAAGTGGAAATAAGTGAACCATGCATAACTTTTAAAAGATTTTAAAAATATGACCTAAAATATACTAACATGTAGTTACTAATTCATTTTAAAAATAGTAAGCCTCTTACATGATAGAAACATTAAAGATTTCTCCTTTTTCTAGTAGTAGAGAAAAAGAGAATCAATAACAATGAAGAGAGAAAACCACTCAGCGAAGTTACTAATGATATAGTATCTCTGAAGCGTCATCTGCGGCAGCACACCCTTGTAAACGAAAAGCACAACGAGGCCTTCCCTAATTCCCAAATACAAACATGTAAACAAGCACCTGGGATGCACCAGTTCACCAAGGGTGCTGCCGAGTCCACTGTGCAAGTCTTCATTGTGAGAAGGGGCGGAATGAACTGGTGGGACGGGTGGGACAGACGGGGCAGAGAAGGGAGGGGGAGGAGTCTGGAAAGCTACTCTGGGTCTCTCAGGTGGTATCATCTCTTCAAAGTGTCTTGGTGTCAAACTAAACTGCTTTAGTCTATCAGGCTAAAATAAAGAAAAAGACAAAAAAAAAAAACAAAACCTGTTTGTTACATAGAATCATAAGTTTAACGGTGACAAGGACCTCCAAGGACCCTCTACCCCAGCAGGAACTTAAGACAGTCACAGAACAGCAGAATTTTACAGCTAAAAAAGACTTTAAACATCTGATTATTATTTTATAAGCAAGTGATTGAGGCTCCCTGAGAAGCACATAAATCACCTAAGGGCCTGTGATTAGTAAATGAATGGACAGCAACTACAGCCAGGCGTGGACAGGTCTGTCAGCCGACAGGCCTCAGTCTCCCCACAACCATCAGACACCTCCACGGCACCAATGCCGCACAGGCTGCATGTCAACAGAGGAGGACGCTGCGCCACAATGACGGCATACTTACGAGAGCCGCAGCGGGGCAGGCCGGGGCGGCCTGCTAATCTCTACTCAAGAATATCATTTCATGTCAATTTTAGATATTAAATAATCTGTAACTATCCCTCTAATACATACATATTCAACTCAACACACTTTTAGATATTAAATAATCTGTAACTATCCCTCTAATACATATGTATCCAACTCAACACACTTTTAGGTGATTCAGTTCCAGAATAAATAAGCTCTACCACAGACTTTAAAATTTAATAAATTTATTAATCTACAATTTTAAATTTTATAATTATTATATAAAATTATAACAATTATATTTAATTATATGAATATAATTTATATATTTATGTGAATATTTGTATAAATTTATATATTTACAAATAAAATAAGATTGTACGAATTTAATATAGATCATTATATAATTACTAAAACTGTAATTCATAATTTAATAAATTTATTAAATAATCTGCAACTATTTCCTCTAATACATATTTATTCAACTTGACACTCTTTAGGTGATTCAATTCCAGAATAAATAAGATCTATGATATACTATAAAATTTAACATGCCAATATATACTAAAAAGCTCAAGTTCCAAAAGCTAATTTTTTATTGCAATGGCTACTTTAAAGGTATTTAATGAGAAACAAAAAAGAATTACCTTTGGACCCTATTTTTTTTTTCTGCAAGACAATATCTTCAAGAAGGGGTTTTCTCCCCATTACTGGGATGGGGGATTAAGTTTAAGACCTCACCCAGCTAAGCAGCAGCTCTCCCACTGAGCTACAGTCCTGATCCTTTCAATTTTCTTGTTTTGTTTCTTACTTTACTTTGTGAGTCTTACTAAGCTGCCCAGACTCACTATAAACTTACTCTGTAGCCCACAGTCAAACTTGCCTTGGCTTCTCAAGTAGCTCTAAAAAGTCCTGGTTCAGGACTGATTTCTAAGGTTACAAATGTGTATTATATGAATAGTCAGAAACGCAAAGGGGGGCATAATGGAGCAGTATAGAACACTAGGGCCAGCAGCCTCCGGGTCTGAACCAGGACTGTGCACATTCAAACCACTGAGCTATACCATCGCCCCAGCACTAAATTTTAAAGCAGATAACCCAAGACACACATACTTAAGTAAATCAATAAGTTATCTATACCTGAATAATAATTAAGATAATAGTAATTTTAAGGATTTGCTAGATCCATTTTAAAGACTAAAGATTTTATTAAAACTAGAGGTCTTAACCATCATTAGCAAAAGAAACAAAAACTTTCAGCAAATAAACACTACACATCCAACAACAAAGGGCACTGTGGGGAAAGCAATAAATCGTTACCTCCTCCTTACTTAACTGCAATGATGTGTGTGAGCCATTCCACTTAATGATGTTGAGAATTGCAAAAGTCAAGTAAAAAGAGTATGGTTATCCTTCTAGTTTCGCAGTAACAAAATGAAAGACACAAGTTACACAGTTTTAAAAAATTATTCTCATAAAGAAAATAAATTGTCAAGACATACTTAAAATCGGTGTTACCATCAAGTTTAAGTCGCACTGTCTAACCTTCCCATGGGCGTGGCACACGTCAACAGAAGACACAAACTCTAACAACTGACACACAGGAGAGAGGGGTTCCTCTTAACTAACAGTGGGTAATAGTGAAGACCAGTTAACATTTCTAGAGGTCATGGTAGTTATGACTGACATTTATGAAAATCCAACTGCTTTTTACAGTGTCCCAACGTGTTGAACCTCCCCTGCCACTAACACGCTTGAGGCGTGTGTGAATAAAGGATTGAACACTAAAAGATGCCAAGAACTCTTACCGATGTTTTAGGGTCTTGAACTCCAGAAGTTGTAATTCCAAATGCTAAATCTTTTTCTCTAAACAAAATTAAGATTTTATAAATTGAAAAATTGTAGTAAGCACACTTTGTCAAAACTGTAGTCATAAAGGAAATAGTTCTGTACATGAAGCCTGTATAATACATTTCCAAATACAAATAATTCCTTTCATAATAAAGCTTTTAAATCTTAGTCAAATTTAATCACAGTACATAGGAAACTGTGATTTACATGTCAAGTGCCTTAGAATACATATTTTAAAATGAATACCGGAGATATTTCAAAGACAAAGTAACTTACACAGAATAAAAAACAAAAACAAAAACAAATATCTTATTTTAAAAAAAATTAAAGCCTCTTTAAGAGTATATGTACATTTTCATGCCAAAAAGTTAAATTCTTTCTATAAAGATTTTTAAAGAAGTCTCCTCAACGCTGGAGAGATGGTCAGCAGTTCAGAGGACCCAGGCTCGGGGCTCAGCGCCTACATGGCAGACAACCCCCTGAAACTAGTTCTACAGATCCAGGCTCCCTCTTCTGGCCTCCAAGGGGACCAGGCACACATAGCATACACATTTTATATGCAGGCAAACAGGCAAAACACCCATACACATGATATAAAAATAAATCTTTAAAGAAAATCTCAATAGTAGAGGGCTTGCTTAACTAACAAGCACAAGGCTCTGGGTTTGAAGACCAGCACTAAAAAAATTAATGATTTCTTTTTTAAGATAGCTTAATAGTAGATATTAAGATATTACTTTTGTGAGCAAAAATAACAAGGTAACTTTCAAATTCTTTGGAACCAATATTTTTATTCCTAATCTTAATGCTTCACAGATTAAGAAAATTGTGAGAGGGTGAGAAGGATTACAATTGATTAGTTACATCTGTGAAACTGTCAAAGGAAAATTAATCAAAAATAAAAAAGATTCTAGACAGGGTTGAATACAATGAAGTACTGTGATTTAGTACATTTTATACTGCATGAGTGTATGCTTACCATTTCTTATTTTCAAAGTAAACTGCTTTTGAGTCTGTTTGTATATGGGCAAGTCTAGCAGACACTGGAAGGTGATTCACAATCAAGTTATAGTAGAAAAACTGTCACTTATTCTTGTCATTTCACACAAGTGCTTTCTGCTAAATGCAAGCTTTTCATTACCGTCTCTTCTTCTTCTGTTGTTCAGCTATCTGTTCCAATAGTTCTTGCCTGTATTTCTCTTTCCTTCTCTTGGTAAGTTCTCGATCTTCACCTCCTGGATAAGAAAAAAAAATCTTACCTCTTATGTATCACATGCAACTAAAACTCAAGCCTAAGAATTCAATGTTTAAGTGATTAAAATAATTATGGGGAAAGTCACATCAATATACCAATAACTTTCTTGATTTATGTATTCTAATCATGGGTCAAATATGACATGTATTAGTAACTGCAAAACTTTCCTCTGAGTCACAGAAGACTCTACTCCTCAACTCCTTATATGGTGGTTTGAATGAAAAACTTTCCTCCTAAGTCCTGGGCTTTGGACACTCGGTCCGAGCTGGACTCTGTGGGGGAAGCATGCCCGGGGCGCTGGGCTGTGAGCCTGAGGCCTTGCATCCTTCCAGTCTCTGCCTCCTGCTATGGTTTAGGTTGTGACCTTTCAGCTCTCCCCCTCCTGTTAGTCACCTCCTTGCTGTCCCCCATAGGAGTCCAACCGTCTGCCCCTAGATGCCAAATAAAGTCTTCATTAAGTTGCCTTGGTCACAAGCATCACAGCAACAGAAGAGTAACTAAGACACCTTAATAGCTTCTATAAACTTCTTAAATTTAACAAGTGTCCATCCAAAAGTGAAAACAGGTCCCTCTGTTTACTTCTAATGATCCTAATAACGGTGTTCCAACAATTGTGTACCATGGGCAAGGCCCTGAAGATCTCTCTCTCCCTCCCTCTGCCCCCCCCACACACGCGCGCGCACCAAAAAGTAGAAGAAATAAGAGTGTTAAAACAGCCATGTGCCTGTAAACATAATGAAGAAGAAAAGGGAAGCCACTACAAAAAGGAAACCCATGAGGAGGTATTCCATATAGAAGGTAAAAAGCCACAAAAGAGCATCGCTCTGACTCTAAGTTGAGAAGAGGTTCCATCATCTACAAAATTGCGACTTTTTTAAAAAGTTCATTAGAAAGCTGCTGTTGTCAATAAGTAGAAGAACTGAACATCAAGGAGTGAATCAGTAACCCACACAGAAGTGGGAGAGCATGGGGACGAGGCAGCCACCATCTGGCACTTGACAGAAACCAGGTGATCCTTTAACAGATTCTTAAGTCATGTGTGCACTAGAGCAAATTAGAGAGTTCTGGAAGTGTCAGAACTAGAGGAATCTCTAATCATTTGTGAGCCTCTCCCAGAGGCTCATCAGAAAGAGAAGCCATACAGAGGTCTGAAAGAGACCATTCCAGGGTTCTTCAGCATACCATACCATGTGTCCCGCCTTCCAGACTTCTCTGACACAAATCAAGAGCTGTCACCATCTGTGAGGGTCAGGGAACTGCTGCATGAAATCCTGATGAAAACCCTACACAAACATAAGCCACCACTTGGGGGAAAGATGGGAACACTGAGAAAACACACTTCTGAGACAGACAGAAATAGCCCTCCACCAAACAGCAACAATGATTTACCCTCTTCCTCAGGTGCACAAACCTGCTGAACAAGATTGCTTAAAGGAATCACTACACCTCCCATCTATGGGCAAGAAGGTCAGATAATTAATACTTCTCTATATGATTGGCAAAACCAGAAAAAACAAATCATTAAGATCGACCAGCCTGATTTAACTGAATTACAAACCATTATGTTTGACAACTAGACCATTTACACTCTTTTAAATACACACTGTATTTTCTAAGCCATTAAAAAGATTATTTACAAAGGCATGGTGGCTCAGTAGATCTCAAGTTGATATCCTACCTGGACTATAGCAATTATTTGAAACAGTGTCTCAGAAAACAAAGGAAAAAGAAGAAATGAAGTATACACATGTAATTTCAACACTTAGAAGGTAGAGAGCCGTGAATTCAGGCAGCCTGACCTATAAAGCAAGTTCTAGTCCAACCTGAGTTACTCAAAGAGATTATGTCTCAAATATTCTAAACAAAAAAGTAAATGTTTTTAAAATCTTTTAACAACTGCCACAAATGAGAAATAATATTTGGTGAACTGTGCTTCCAGACTATGAGAGACACCCACACTCATTAAGAATGTGGCTCTGTGGTATGACTCTTAGCTGGCAGGCACAGCGGTGCGCCACTCAGTCCCTAGGACTGAGATACAATTAGGCAGCAATGAAAAACGAAACTGAAGGAAAGCTTTCAACTGCATAAACTCAAACATACTTCTAAGGAATTCGTATTCTCTTCTAAATGCCACGGTACATTGTTATTCCCTCCAAACTTGCTCAGAGGCTCCCCCCAACTCTGCCCTGCAGAGGAAGGGTGTGTATCAGTGGCTTCTTAACTTTCCTAATGCTGTGACCCTTTAATAGAATTCCTTATGTTGTGATGCCTCCCAACTATAAAATTATTTCATTGCTACTTCATAACTGCAATTCTGCTACTGCTATGAACCGTTAAGTAAGTAAGTATCAAATATGCAGGATATMTGATATGCAGCCCCTGTGAGGGTTGAGATCAACAGATGGAGAACCACTGATCTATGTAGCACTGGCTGTCCTGGCACTCATTACATATGTCAGGATGGCCCCAGATGCACAGAGATCTGCTTGCCTGTACCGCACTCACCTCCAAGAGTTGTGATTAAAGGTGTGTACTACCATGTTTAGCTTGGTTTTACTTTGTTTTTTAATTAAAATAAAATAAAATATAATAAATGAAATGAAATATCTGAAGCTAAACAATAGGAAAATAATGTTAGCACAAATGGTGTTAGAGTATTTCCATGACCAGCACAGTTTTAATATGAAATGAAATCCACCACCTTCAGAGAGACATCTGTGCAAACCTCCTCAAGGATAGAGACCCTCAAATGCAAGATCATCAGTCTGAATGATGTTAGTCACTGACTGCAAACAATCGACTACCATGTTGCTCATAGCTCCTGACTGCACACCGGTGACCTCAGTCCACTCCTCTGCAGATGGCAGAGTAACCTTCTTGCTGATAAAATTGATTTTCAACCCACTCTCAGCTTGCTACTTCTCCTTTTACCATACGTTCAAAATACAGCCTAAACATGTGCCTTTACTCTGATCTAAAAGATAAACTTGGTCAAACTTTATAGGCAACAAGAACTAAGTTTTTGTGAACATAGCCATCTTTCTCGCAGTAGTCATTTCTAGAAAATAAATGTCTAAAAGTACCAGGTGACTATGTCTCAAAGACAAAATTTAATTTACTGACTACTTTTAGGTTGGATCAACCTAATACACTATTCAATTTTCTCATGTACCTTACGAAAGCCAAATTTTAGCTAAGCTTTCAAAGTGTCCATTCAAAGAACAACTTCTTTTATGTACAAAGCTATAAATAAAAACCAAGACTCACCATACCATTTCTGAAATGAGGACAAACACAATATAGCAAACCAAAAGGACTATATAAGCTTTATCATCATGATTTTGAAGAAAAAAAAAAAAGACACTTATTCAGAAACTATTATCAACAGAACAAGTTGGTGGTTTTAATATAAATGGCCCCCTATCAGCTCATATATTTTGAATGTTTAATCACTGGGGATGGGAATGGAACTCTTTGATAAGATTAGAAGGATTAGGATAGGAAGGGCAGCTCTGTTAGAGGAAGTGTGTCACTGGGGTGGGCTTTTAGGTTTTAAAAACCCATAGGAGGACCAAGAGTCTGTCTCAGTCTCTGAAAGTCTGTTTCTTTTTCAGTTCTCTGTCGGTCTGTATCTGTCTGTCTGTCTGTCTGTCTGTCTGTCTGTCTGTCTCTCTCTCTCTCTCTCTCTCTCTCTCTCACACACACACACACACACA
>BDUI01001916.1:111756-138450 GCA_002335545.1 Apodemus speciosus
GGCAGGCGGATTTCTGAGTTCGAGGCCAGCCTGGTCTACAGAGTGAGTTCCAGGACAGCCAGGGCTACACAGAGAAACCCTGTCTCAAAAAAACCAAAAAATAAAAAATAAAAAAATAAAAAATTCACACTTATAGATAATACAGAAAAGCACCAAAAATAAAACTATAAAGTATTTGCTTTGTTATCAATAGAAACTTGAATACTAATTTTACAGTGTAAGCATTAAAATTCCATCAATAAGAATAAATAAATAAATAAATAAATAAATAAATAAATAAATAATAAACTTAAAAACTCACACTGCAGGCACATTTTCAATCCATTTTCAGCCCAACTGCAGTGCCATGACTTCAAGATAATCTTTTAAGTATGTGTATGTGCCTGTCGAGGTATCAGATGCCTCTGGCACTGGAATTTCAGGCAGCTGTTAAGCCATCAGATACACGGCTGGGACTCAAGCCTGTTCTTAGCCACTGTGTCATCTCTGCAGCCACAATTCCAAGATGTTTCAAATTCATGAGAACACCATTCAATTTTGTTATTTCTCCTTCACTCTTTCAAACTAATTTATATACTTTATAATGAGAGAGGCAGACGCTGAAAGCCCTGCCAAGCTTTACTAAAAAAGCATTCTTGAAAATAACGGTCTAGGCCTAGGGAGGTAGCTCCGTGGTAAAGTGCTTGCCTCACGCAGTGCTTTGTGTTGAAACCACAGCACAGGAGGAGGAGAGAGAACAGAGAGAATGCCGAGGAAGTGACCACGAGGAAGTGACCGCCGTACGTGCTCCTTCCCAGGGCCTGACCTTTCTTCCCTACTGCTGCTTCTCACTAGTGAAGGAGGGCTGCTAATACACCAATGCTAATGAAGGAGGTGCTGTCTCAGGGTGTGAAGACAAGGAGAGAGCTGCTGTCACGTACCTTCTATTTTCAGCAGATAACGTCTGTGTGCTTGGCTCTTCTGTGACGTCATCCCCATCCACATACCCTCGTCTGCTCCCACGTGGCCTTAAAAACACATTAGCTTATAGAGCACATCCCACATACAGTGGGTCTTCTATCTCTAGGGTTCTACAGTCTGATGTGTTAGCATTAAGGTGAGCAAAAGACTGTGCTGACAGTTTACTGCAACTGCATCCTAAAGTTAATTCAAATCAGATTTGCCTCAAATGTGATCTGCTAGTTAACAAGAAATAGTAAGAATTTACATTCAAGTTTGCTGTTGTTTTCAAGTATAAGAATATACTAGGAAAGTTCTGTATAACGCTATAACACCAGACCCTAATACACGTTTTTTAACTGAAATTATTGTAAACTATTTCTATACAACTTCTAGAATATTTTATTTCAAATTTTATTTCAAACATTACATTTAAATATTTAATTTTTTAATTTAATGCTTTAATTTTAAAAATTATTTTAATGTTTACGTCTGTGTGTGTGTGCGCGTGTAGCCTCATGTGTGTACACAGCCATATCTTTGCTGATGCCTGAGGAGGCCAGAAGAAGGTGTCAGATTAACTAGAACTCGAGTTAGAAGAGGTTGTAGAGCCGGGCGGTGGTGGCACACGCCTGTAATCCCAGCACTTGGGAGGCAGAGGCAGGCGGATTTCTGAGTTCGAGGCCAGCCTGGTCTACAAAGTGAGTTCCAGGACAGCCAAGGCTACACAGAGAAACCCTGTCTCAAAAAAAAAAAAAAAAAAAAAAAAGAAGAGGTTGTAGGTCATTCAGTATGGGTGCTGGGAACTGAACTCAGGTCCTCTGGAAAAGCAGGAAGAGCTCTTAACCTCTGAGCATCTCTCCAGCTATAGATCTAAGATAACACACTAACAGGTTTTTATCAGTTGATTAATATGGTAATTGCAGGCACTGCCAGCAGGCCAAGCCTTATTCTGGACATGGAGCAGACAACATCCCGGTACGCAATGAAGTTTACTGGCAGATCTCGAAAACAAAATTGTTTTTTGATTAAGACATGTACATTCTGGGAATGATTTCATTATACATAAAACCAATGTTTTTAAATTAAAAATTGGCACAGTAAACCCCATGAATGAAGAAGCTAAACAGAAAACATTTTAAAACAATCTGATACAGAGCAGACCTGAAGAACCTTCACCTATAAGATCATAAAGAATAAAAGCAAAGTTAGAATTTATTTTCTTCTATAAAAGACATTTAAAACAGTGAAAATGTTTTCAACTATCTTTTTTTTTTCCATTTGGCAAACACTGATTTGTTTTTGGTTTTTGTTTTTTTTTTGGGTTTTTTTTTTGTCTTTTTTTTTTTAAGTGTAATTTCTTATGCCAGAAAAACCAACATAAAATTTTATATGAACATTTATTAGCATCCACAATAAACATTTCACAAGTCATATTTCTTTATGTGGCTGTAAGATGATATTTTCCTTCTGAAGAAGATGAAAAGTATGGTTGAAAAACTATACCATTTAACATAAAGTCGCGGATCAGATGAAGAATCCTGGCCATGTTCAGCTGTAAAGAAACAAATGCATACTCCAACGAGCCTGCCTACCATGGTCCTCACCTGGTCTACCTCGGGTCACGCCAGACTTATCTGGAGGAAATCTGCTCATATAGTAATCCTAATAACACAGTGACATTGCCATGAAAACAGAAATTGGTTCCAGTTTTACCCATACATAGCACAGTACTCTCCACACCATTTTAAATTTTACTTCAATTTAACTTTTTAAAATAGCTATCGTTATTTAAACTGAAGCAAAGATGCTCAGATCTATTTTAAACTAACACATCAATCTATTTCTACCACTTAGAGCAAAGGTAAATACAAACACAAGTTCCAGTTTTTAATTAACTGGAATTAATAATATGCCCTTCATATTTAGTTACACTGCATCAATATAATACACGTGTGCAGAAAATCTAGCGCAGCAGGCTTAAGAATGCCGACCCTAAGAAAGGGCTGTTACATAGGTAGCCCTCTGTTGTCACAAGATAGGTTTCAGAAGGCTCTCACCAGTCTAAGAACTAATTAATCACTGCTCCTCAACTATTTGCACAAACAATGTAGGCTATAAAGAAACACTTTCTCTCCTATAAGAAGTCCAAATGTTAGTTTGTGCTAGGACAGGTTTTATATACATATATAAGCAGACCTCAATACTTTAGGTCCTGAGCCTCAATTCGGTGCTGTGGGAATTGTACCTTCTGTGTCTCATCACTGAAGTTTCAAAATGAGACATCTGGTTTGCCTCTGATTCTACCCCCATGCACCTTTTCCCTTTGCTGGTCTTCCTTTCTGTCCTATAACTGCAGTAAATTACTGCTGTCTGCTGGGTGTGTTAGTGTGTCTGCAATCCTACCACTCAGAAGGCTAAGACAAAAAAATAAAACAAAAAGCAAGATGCTATATCAATAAAACTAAAATAAACAGAGCCACAGCTGTATGACTCTACACAAAAACTGTGAGCCATTCTTAAGAATCACCAAGCTCAGCCGGGGCGGCGGCGGTGGTGCACGCCTTTAATCCCAGCACTTGGGAGGCAGGGGCAGGCGGATTTCTGGGTTCAAGGCCAGCCTCATCTACAAAGTGAGTTCCAGAACAGCCAGGGCTACATAGAGAAACCCTGTCTCTAAATAAATAAATAAATAAATATCACCAAGCTCAGAAATGTTGTTAGGAACCTGGCATGACACACAAAAGTAAATCCACTGGTGTGGTAAGGAGGTAGTTACTTCAGTACAAAATCATTAGTTATAGAGAGAAATACAGGCTGGAGAGATGGCTCAGAGGTTAAGAGCACTGATCTTCCAGAGGGTCCTGAATTCAACTCTCAGAAAGCACATGTTGGCTCATTACCTATAATGAGATCTGGTGCCCTCTTCTGGCATGTAGACAGAGTACTGTATACAGAATAAATAAATCTTTTTTAAAAAGGGGGGGGAGGCGGGCAGAGAAATACAAACTTACCATTTTTAAAGCATAACTTCAGGTCCCAGAATTAAAAGACAATTAAAAACACACAAATTTGTTCTAAAATATACCAAAGAACTACGGCTTCCTGCATTTTTAGCTAACTTGTCTGAAAACAATATTTGTGTTTACAACCTTAATATTCTTGATTATAATAGTTAGAGCCAAGAACCCACACAAAAATATAACCCATGGGTTCGTCAGCACATACACAGATCATAACGACAGGCATCACATTACCAAAGCTTACGTCCTGCCACAGTAAACTTACAAAGTTTAACAAGTTGTCTTAAATGGCTTAGGCTCAAGGTTGCTGCTAATAAATAAAATTACAAAGCCCACAGAGAAGTACAAGACCTTTTTAAACCGCTTCAGATATAGAGACCCATGAAAGCAAGATGCAGTTTAGAATCTTAGTCAACTTTTTATTCTTAATAACTTTAAGACTGGAAATTCAATAGCCATATTGACCCTCCATGCATTTCTTCACCTTTCTGCAGGAATGGGTATCAAGCTCAGGGACTCAGAAACACTGGGCAGGCTGGACAGTGGTGATGCACACCTTTAATGCCAGCATTTGAAGGCAGAGGCAGGTGGATCTCTGTGAGTTCAAGGCCAGTGGTCTACAAAGTAAGTGAGGACAGCCAAAGCTACACAGAGAAACCCTATTTTAAAAATCTAAAAAAGAAAATATTGAGTAAACAAGCGCTCTATCATTATGCTACATCATAGCCACCTGATTTAAAAAAAAAAAAAAAACTATTATTTTTATCGAATTTACTTCTCTTACTAATTTTCCTATTAATTAAGAAGCTTTACCTTTGGGCGGTGGTGGCGCACGCCTTTAATCCCAGCACTTGGGAGGCAGAGGCAGGTGGATTTCTGAGTTCGGGGTCAGCCTGGTCTACAGAGTGAGTTCCAGGACAGTCAGAGAAACCCTGTCTGGAAAAAAACAAAAAACAAAAAACAAAAAAAGAAAAAGMAGCTTTACCTTAACACTTGATATATTTACTCTCAGCTCTCCTGACTTTACACTGATAATTTTTTAGGGTGGATTAACAGCGCTCTGTTCTAGAAGCAAGCAGGAGCCTCCCCATTGCTCTCACAGCCTCTCAGCCTAAGCTGCCCTCCGTGTACCCAACCACTGTGCACTGATGTTAAGAAGACTCAGACAGCCGGGTGGTGGTGGTGCACGCCTTTAATCCCCGCACTTAGGAGGCAGAGGCAGGCGGATTTCTGAGTTCGAGGTCAGCCTGGTCTACAGAATGAGTTCGAGGACAGCCAGGGCTACACAGAGAAACCCTCTCTCAAAAAACAAAAAACAAAAAAAAAAACAAAACAAAGAAGACTCAGACAATGCCTGAGAGGCTCTCTGATTGGCTAGGATATCAGAGCTACGCGAAATGAAAACTGTTAAGACCTAGAAATGATCTGTGCTAAGGGTTAAACCTCTCTATAGTTATTACATACACAGACAGGTTTACACACGACACCTCAAACCATCAATACTGCCCTTAATATTCAGAGACATGAATTAGTACATTTAAATAGAAATTATAACTTAATTTACATTTTGAAGAAATATAAGTGCTTAGACCCTTTTGTCAAAAAGGAATTGCCCTCATAAAAGAAAAAAATTGCTTCTCCTATACAATCCAAATTATGATCCAGAGACTAAAATAACTGCCAATCTCTACCATCCTGCTGCCAGGGGGAAAGGGGCATGTTAAAGAAAAGCCCCCTCCCTCTTCTCATGGGCTCTTGCTGCTCGGTGGACACAGGGTTAGCTGCCAGCACCTAATCAGGAACTTACAAGAGGAGACTCCAACACTCTTCTGGTCTCCAAAGACACTCACAGATGTATCACATTTATATATATATATAAAAAAAAAAAATCAGGGGCTGGAGAGATGGTTCAGCGGGTAAGAGCACTGACTGCTCTTCCAGAGATCCTGAGTTCAAATCCCAGCAACCACATGGTGGCTCACAACCATCCATAATGAGATCTGACGCCCTCTTCTGGGGTGTTTAAAGATAGCTACAGTGTGCTTACATATAATAATAAATAAATAAATCTTTAAAAAAAATCATAATACCCAAAGAAACAAAGTTCACATCAGAAGCCAATGTTTTTTAAAGAACTGGAGTCTTCAAAAGTACAATCTTCAACATGAATGAACAATTCCTTACTAATAACAAATACTTTTTTCTTTTTTCCTTAAGATATCCTACTTCAGAAGTGAATCTGAAACGTTTAGACTTATAAAGAACAAATTATAAAAATAAACTAGGTGGCACCTGTCCTTTAATCACAGCACTCAAGAGGCAGAAGGAAGCAAATCTCTTAGTTCAAAGCCAGCCCAGTCTACAGAGCTAGTTCCCAGGACAGCCAGGACTACACAGAGAAACTCTGTCTCGAAAACCCAAAAAATAAAAAATAAATAAATAAAACTACCATCTGAAACTTCTAAAATGATATAAAATGACCTGATGACCTGAGTTCAATCTCCATACCCATGTGGTAGAAGAAACTTGGTAAACGGTTGACCTCTGACCTCTACAAGTGCACTAAATGAACCCCCAATTTTCAAAAATAATAATATATTATATATATAACTATATAATATATATATATAATTTTAAAAAAGAAAAGAAACTACCAATTCTTAAGAGTAGTTCTTACATCAGTTTGCTTTCATATCAAGAACATCTTTCTTTGGGTGTGGTAGCTCCCACCCGCAATCCCAGCACTTCAGAAGCTGAGGCAGAATGATTGTCCTGAGTTAGAGGGCAGTCTGAGCTACATAGTCTTGGGTCAACATGTGCTAATAAGAGCCTTTCTCAAAAACAAATTTTAAACAATTATAAAAAGAGGTATAAGTTTCCATGTATCCAAGTACATGAATTTCCATATATCTTGGTACTGCACTGTGTGCGTTTCCATGCATCCATGCATGTGAGTGGTGTGACTGGATACTGAGTTCTACTCTCAGGCTTTCTGAGACACTACCTGTGAGCAACATTAACCCAGCATTTCCAGTTCTCTTCCGATTTCTGTAGTTAGTATTTTTCTAGTATCTTTAATGAGAAAAAAATCTATTTAAATGGGGCTGGAGAGATGGCTCAGCAATCAGAGCACATAAAGCTCTTGCAGAAGACCCTGGTTCAATTTCCAGAACCACAGGAGATGGCTAACAATGGCCTCAAACTCCAGCTCCGGGAATYGGAAATCCTCTGACCGCCACCATTGTGTCCGTGCACATTTGTACACATAAACTTAGGTATGCGCATATGTACACATAAAATGTAAAAAAAATGAATCTTTTTAAAAATTACTAAAACAATCTTTCTGAAGAAAAATTAAAGGTACAAAGTGAGAAGCAAACGCCAATGGATAGCTTCTACTTAGACATTTCTCATTTGTGTCTTACATATTAAATCTAAGGGAACATAGCACACTAGGCACTTAATCTATGCGACTCGTACAGATTCAAGCTTCAGAGAAAGAACTATTTCATAACTTTACTAAATATCTATTAATTATAAATATGCAACTATATTTAAATTGAACGGAAATGTAAACCACATTAATCACACAGAAACTGAAAACAGCATTTCCAATACTGAAGACTACTTTGACTAGTTAAAATTAAAGTAAAACATTAAAAGATAATATATTAACTTCTACTCAGTTAATAAATAATAAACACTAGCACAAGCTACATTTTAATAATTCAAAGTATCATTAAAAAAAACCCTATTTACATTCAACTCCAGAAAGCTCCTAAACATCAATTTTACTCATTGGTTTATACAAATAAACAATACACACACACACACACACACACACACACACACACGTAAAATACAAATAATTAGTCACAGTGAGAACCACTTTGTTAATTATTTCACACTGACCAATTCATGGTATGACTTTAGGAAAAAACAAAACAAACCACTTCCTGGAGAGTTTTCACTGCCCTATCTTTAATATAAGAAAAAATGTACCATTCATTATACACCAGGTATGTTAGGAAGTTGTAAGATAAACTTGAAAGCAACTGATACCAAAATTATAAAAATAAAGCATCATTATAAAAGTAGAATTGATCAAAAACTTAACTTTAAAAAATGCAGGAACGCTGGGCGGTGGTGGCGCATGCCTTTAATCCTAGCACTTGGGAGGCAGAGGCAGGCGGATTTCTGAGTTTGAGGCCAGCCTGGTCTACAGAGTGAGTTCCAGGACAGCCAGGGCTACACAGAGAAACCCTGTCTGGAAAAACCAAAAAAAAAAAAAAAAAAAATGCAGGAACAAGGAAGTCTCAAAAAACAGGGTTATTTCTTTTACTAACAACCTCACCCATTAAATATAACCTATGGAATAACTAATGTAAATTTTTTTCAGTGAGAAGGGGTGGATATTTAACCTGTATTATCAAGAAACATGAGAAACAGCCAAACATATGGAGATATGGCAGCTGATATATTAACAAAATGTAGCCTTCTAGTTTGAAGAAATAATGTTCAGAATTGAGATCGTAAGAACTCTACCTTAAGTAATCTCAATACGATTTAAGGAAGCTGATAAAGGCCATTCCACTTATGAGATACATGAGGTAATGATGCAGATCTCAATTACAATAGAATTAATTGATTTGCTTTAATATAGGAAAAGCAAGGCATCAATTGTCACAAGTCTCAAAAAATTCCAAACTTAAAGTTATGTTTTCAGTATATTCTGGAGGTAAATATCATAAAGAGGAAATAAAAGTTCTACAAAGTTCTCAGGTACAGAGAAGACACCATCAAGATTCCAGGAGCACCTGTGGGTTCCAGACTGAGAACTGAGAGGTCTTTTAATAAACTTTAAATATAAGATATTACTAAAGGATTTGGAGCATTTTCTGAAGTACAAACAATTAGATTCAGCTCAAAGAAACTACAGTCACAATCCACATTTTTAATTCTTAATATTAAATTTGAATCCAAATTATATAAACTAAGATACAGAATAAAGACAGATGTTAGCTTTGTATTATTAGTAGTAATCAAAATACTGACAATACAGCATTAATTCCTGATATTTTCTAAAATACTAAAAAATTAAATATTCAGACTATTAAACAAAACTGGTCCCAAAATTTAAAAGTAATCCTTCAAGATAGCAGGTCAAAGACAAATGTAGTATTTCTATAGCTAATAGTTAGGAAAACATATGCCAAGTTATGTAATATGGTAAATAAAACAACAACCTATAATTAAGAAGTTCCAAACATCACAAAATCAATAAAGGAAGTGAAAAACACTGAAAAATCTGACTGTGAAAAGTTAATGTCATTTCAATTACATAAAAGTCCATTTAAAATACATTGATAAAGATACTTAATATGTACAAACAGTAAAGGCACAAACTGCACTTCATCTATGTTACAATGCCCCTTTTTCCATACATTTTAACATCTAAAATTGGGATGCCTATCAACCTAGCTTTAACTTACTACACAGAGAAGTAGGCTTTATCCCTGGTCAAGTAATCTGGGAAGCTATGATCCAAAACAACCTGAGTTCTTACCTTGGGATTTCATTGGAAGCCCCTGGTAACAGGAATCCAGGCTGTGAATCTGAATCCATTGCTGCTTTAGAATTCAAATTCACATGAAGATTTTGGTTCTTCTTTACTCTCCTACTTGGTTAGGGCTGAGATAAGAAATCCCTTCTACGAGAATGTTTCCATTCCCTTTTAGATCAAGTGCATACACTTTCCACTTTCTAGCTTTACCTCGGGTCCTCATTTTGAGTGTTTTCTTCAATGACACATAAAATAATGGTGTTTCACAAAACAGACAGTATAGCTAAATTAAATATGGTAAATAAAACTGCTTTTCCCTAATGTAAGTATAAAACTAACAGCAATATTAAGTAAATAAAGAGAATAAGAATGAAGGTGTAAATACCTGTCATTTGGATATACTCTCAAAAGTCTTCTATCAAAATCACTTTCAAATCTAAACCTCTCGTCCATTTCTTCACTTACGTCAGGATCTCGGACAGCTCTACAATATTGTCTGTCAAGTATAYGCTCCTCATTAAACCTGCGAGTTCTTCTCTCTGGAACACCAGCCTTGCTGGAAAAGCTTTGATGTTTTGTACCAGAAATGCCTATTTCTTCATTTGTCTGTTTAAGCAGTCTTCTGTTCCTTAATTCAATTTCATCAGCTAGCTGTTGGTACCGGCCCTCCTCTCGCCGTCTTTGGCTTAGAAGTTCTTCATATGAAGGTCCCTCTGAATGTGTGTATGACGTCTGTATTTGTGAAGGTAGATCAGATTTACTTTGACTATCAGAGTTTTTATTTCTTTGAGTCTTAGGCTGCTGAATTAAAAAAGAAACAAAGCTTAATGAGACATTATCATATAAAATTTAATTAAAGTCTTTATTACATGGAAGTCTAATAACTGTCCTTAAAATACATTAATATATATCTCAACTTTGATATTTAATCAAAAAATCCATTAAAGAGAAAAATAATCTTTTTAAAAAGGCCATAGAAAATCATTATTTTTTATTTACCTAAAATTACATATAAAATATATTACATGTATGTGTGTTAAATGATGTTATRTCAGCCAAGTGTAGTGCACGTGCCTTTAATCACGGCTGAGGCAGGAAGACCTCTATAAGTTAGAGGCCAGACTCGTGTGCAGACCACTGATGACAGGTGAGGGGGAGACACTCTTCCCCGAGAGCGAGCCCCTAACTGGACCAAGCCCAAGTGGTCCGCCCTTCAATTATATATATATATATATACAAGCACCGTTAAATGGACTCCACAGACTTATATTTACAGATTTATACATCATAAATATATGTAACAATAACAATTAAAGAAAAGGAGGCCATATATTTGAAAGGGAATAGGGAACAACATGGAAAGAATTGAAGGGAGGAGACAGGAGAGAGGAAATGATTTTTTTWAAAATAATTTAAAAAATAAAATTTTTAAAAGAACTCCATCTTTCAGTTATTCTATTACATGAAAAAAGTAGCCTAGAAACTGTCAAACTTTAAAACCCACTTAAAGTAAAGGAGGGCGGGGCAGACACGACCCCGCTGCCACCACCACCGCCGCTGCCGCCACCCTCCCGCCAGCAGCCCACTCATGCAGGGAGTATTAAAAATCACTTTATAAAAGTAAGACATACCTCAATATTTTTTTCTACCTGTCTGACTTTTTCTGTAGCTTCTGCCTTACCCCTGAGAAACTGGTTGTATTCTCGGTTGCGTTCAAGTTTCAACCTTTCCTTTACAAGAAAATTAAAAGGCAATGTTAACTTCAACCTCAGGGAGGAGAGCCTTTCTATGAAAGCAGAATCATACACATCAGAACTCTTAGCTTTCCTAATGATTTTAAGGACTGAAGGGCCCAGACGGGGAGCTGACCGACACTGTAGCTCTCTAAGTCGCTACTGCCATGTGCACACAGACATGAATACATGCTGTTTGACTCATTCACACATGAAGTCACAAAACAGACGGCAACGACTCCAGTTATAAATCATCTTGATTCTTTTTGTCCCAGTGCTTATCAGAATCATATCCCTCCTGTAATCCCCAGACCACCAAAATACTTAGTACTATCTTATTCCCAAGTTAAAGAAAGGCTATTAAACACAAAATCTTAAAAATTATATACACAAATTAAAATACTGTGATAGAACTACTCTGTTCAAATACATTGCATTAGGACATTTTCTTAAATCCTAATGTGTTCAACGTCACTGAAACAACACAATCTAAAGGAGTACAAATTAGGTCTGCTTTCTGAAACTTAGTAACTGCCCATTGTGTCTTACATACTATTTAATGTTGCTACCATTTCTTAGACAATAAGTGGAGTGATAGAAACACAGCTAGCCCAGCAACATTACCCTTTCACAGCCACCCATGTCACTAACTGTATCACACAGGCTTTGTGCCTCAGGTATCAATGTTGAAATAATAAACTGAGTATTTAAGAAAAYAACATACGGAAAAGAATCAACACATTAAAGAAATGTATCACTAATGTCACTATCATTAATGTTTAAATAAGTTTTCAAATGACTCAACTAGAAATTCCATAGACTTTTTAAAAGATGGCAATCAAGTAGGGAGAAAGATGAAATTAAAAGCATATTCACTCATGATTTTGCAGCCTCAGGAAACTCTTACTCCTATCCACCTACCTTGGCAGACAACCGCTCATCAATAGGAAGAGAAACTCCCAGAGTAGATGGATCTGTTTCACCGGTAGATAGGAAATTTTTCTGTATATATGCACATTAAAATATACATTAACTAACTGATTTTCTAGGTTTCAAAACTTCTTTACATTCTATATTCTAACAAACTCCATAAGGCACAGCAGGATGGAATGGAGATGGATTCAGAGACTAGTCTGGAAAGCACACAAAAATGACAATGAAAACGATTCTTCAATCAACCCCCTGGAAAAGAGCTTTAACTTAGATTTGCAACACATACATATCTCTTGAATCAAGGTGATTAAATCATGGAAAGGGTTGACTTTTTCCAATTTATATTCCTCTAAGTATGTATTCTCCATTCTTTTTAACTTCCTCACCAGTATCYTTATGAAWGTAGCGTYTTGTYTYGATGCTTGCTGTAGCTGTCTAAATAAATGCACGCACAGAAGCCCGAAACCAAAGCCCGGATGCTGCTGCTTGTGTGTCCTCCACTCACGTCCACTAAGCGTCCCTTAGTGAACATTACTGAGCACCAGCCTGGCCGTCCAAAGACCTAGAACTCAAGCTTCTACAACTTACAGKCACACAGTCACACAGCACTGACTGAGTCAGTTAACTCCTCTGATCCAGGTTCTTCCATAGAGTGAGACTGGCACCTGTCCTACACACAAAGTCAGGTAGGGTCAAAGAGGATACAAAATATAAAGTCTCTTTGAACACTTTAAATAAAGCAAGGGGAAAAACCTTGACTACTTAGTAAAAGCCACTTAGCTTCTTTGCTTCGGTTTTTTCACCTCTAAAATGGGCAATATCATCTATAATACATCATAAAAGCTACATCAGTATATGTTGGCCTATCTAATTTCCTGCATGCATGAAATCATTAAGCAATTATTGACCAATAAATGCTTTCCTGTTACTAAATTAAAYGTCAAGAAAATAATAATAAGCTTATGTTCCCTCTAATCTTTCAGTAACAAAACAAATAACAGCAATATAATGCACTATCTGCTTCAGTAGTGTTATATTAAAACCATGGTATGTTTGATAGTAACAAACCATGGGATGTTGAAGTAAATGGACTGTATTTAATAAAGCAAGCCACTAATGCAGTCTCAGTAAATCTAAAGTTACAAAAACTAATTTGAAAGTTAGTATGGGACTCTAATTAGCTTCTCTGTTAAAAGAAACTAACAAGGACTGATTGGAGCTTAATTTTGCTCACCACCATGCCCAAGTAGTACTCTATACACCTAATCGTTTCAGAGAAAAGCTCCTGCCCCTCCCCCCAGCCCTCTGCCCCCTACCCCGAGCCCCCTGCCCCCTACCCCCTGCCCCCTGCCCCCCGCCCCCCAGCCCTCTGCCCCCTAACCCCAGCCCCCTGCCTTCCTGGACCCCTGCCCCTGCCCCTACCCCGATTAATGTGCTAGCATATCTGACCACAAGAACTTAAATTCAGTAAATACTATAAGTCTTTCATATATTTGGGATCCATCAGGACATAATTGCTATAATCAAAATAAGTTACTAAATAAATAAAAAAGGCAAGCTATGGAAAGTGTAAGCTTCTATAGCAAAAGAATGAACATGGTGCTCATGAGTTCCTTTTTGGACGTGTTCTGTGGTGTTTTTAACACGCAACAGATGAGTACTATTTCAAGGGGAAAACACCAAGTAAACAGCCAGATAGAAAGTTTAAGATTCAAGAAAGAGCTATCAACAAATTAATTTACTGATTCAATTTAAAAACTATGCAATCTGCTCAAAAGGCACACCAAGTATCCTTTATTCTAAAAACTACAAAAAAACATATTTGTTCTTTAGTGGTTCTTCCTAGCAAAGGTTAAATTGATCTTTTGTGTTGTGTTGCTTRTTTGCTTGCTTGTTTGTTAAGACAGGGTTTCTCTGTGTAGCCCTGGCTGTCCTAGAACTTGCTCTGTAGACCAGGCTGGCCTCTTACCCCCTCTGCCTCCTGAATGCTGGGTGCACCACCACTGCAGGCTGTTTTGTTTTTTGAGACAGTTTCCTTCTTTCTGCACTTCAGGCTGACCTCAGCCCTACAGAACCCCTCCTGCTGTTTTCTAGTGCGAAGCTTAGAGTATATACATCCGTGCCCAGTGTTATTCTTTCTTTCCTTCTTTCCTTCCCTCACCCGCTTGTTTTGGTTTTTGTTTGTTTGTTTTGTTTTGCAAGGTTTCATGTAGCTTACGATAGCCTCTGCACGGCGCCTTATGCTCAACCTCTGCCTCCTGAGCCCTGGGATTACAGTCCTGTGTCACTGTGCTTAGCTTTTTTATTATCAGTATTCACACAATTTATCAGTCTGAAACTACAAGAGACCCAAGAACAGACTTGGAAATCATATCTACTCTACTCCCAAGAACCAGAGAAACCACAGCTTCCTCTCCATACCAGGTACTTTTCTTGTTTTTAACTCCTACCTCCTCAGACATCACCCAAAGGTTCCAAGAAAATACCACTACTTTACAGCTGTACTCTTAATAACCCATCACAAAAATAGCTTCTTTGGGGTAATTAATGTAAAAATTTGTGTTCTCTCCATCACCTTTACTTTCCTTTTTTTCTTTTCTCTCTCTTTTTTTTTTTTTTTTTTTTTTTGGTTTGGTTTTTCGAGACAGGGTTTCTCTGTGTAGCCCTGGGTGTCCTGGAACTCACTCTGTAGACCAGGCTGGCCTCGAACTCAGAAATCCACCTGCCTCTGCCTCCCAAGTGCTGGGATTAAAGGTGTGCGCCACCACCGCCCGGCTCACTTTTCTTTTTAAAAAGACAATTTCTCTTCATGCCTGCTCACATAACTATCCATCCAGCTTGACATGACCATAACCATCACTGTGGAACTGCCAACACAGGGGTCATCTCCAGCCTGCTGGAAAGCTGTTAGAGAAACACGTAGTGTTCAGTCAGCCGCAGCCCAGACTATTTCTCTCTTCCTTGGTATTAGGGCTACAACCTTGGGACTTATACATGCAAGGCAAGTGCTGTACCACAGCTACATCGCTATCCCCCAGACTGCCTTTCATCTGACATTGGGACCACCAGCTGTGTTTGAGAAAGGCTGGCTAGCCATGGTCCACCTTTGGCTAGCCCTGAGACATGACACTCTGCAAAATCCAACATCTGCCTTTCATTCTTCCACCTTTCAGCACTGCCCGCCTTCCAGAGCCAAGTCTCACAAGCCGAAACCATGCTGTGACAAGACATTACAGCCCCAGATGCTTCTTTTTCTAATGTACACATATGAAGAGGGGCCGGGCAGAGCAGGGAAGGTGTGGGGTACAGGCCTGGGAAGCCAAGCTAGAGCAGGAAAGGTGTGGCACACTGGGGATTAGAATAGTTAKGCAAAAGTCAGTGAGCAGACAAATATCTAACCAAGTCAGCCATAAGATCATTCTGGAAAGCATCATAAACAACAGACTGGAAATTAGTACAAGTTCAGTTAAGATGTAGAATTTGTTTAAGTTAATGAGTCTCTAAAAGTACAAGTAGCTGTTCTACAGCAATTATCCCCTCCTGAACATTCACCACAGTCCATCACATGGACGGCCTTTTGCCGCCACAGTCCTCTCTCTCTACACCGATTTCTCCATCCTCTATGAAAAGGCTGTCTGTCATCCAGCTAGCTAGTCAGGCTGTTAAATGTCTCATTCGAATGAACTCAAAGCCTACAGTCCACAATCTCTCCAGTCTATATTCCTCTGGGACCGGCTTTCCCAAGCTGGAAAGAGGCAGCCTGCTGCTTCCTAGAAGTCATTCTCACTGTGTGTCTATCTGTGGCCTCTCTGGAAGAACTGGAGGGAACGGTTGAAACATGATCATTTATAAATGACTGACCCTATTAAAAAGCTTTTTAAATGACTAATCCATTTAGAAAGCTTTTTCTATTTTGCCTTTTGAATATTCAAATTCTACATATTCTGTAATGCTTTATCAGGACATCTTACTATAGTTAACATTTTCTGATCTTGATGAAATATATCCTCAGCTTAATCCTAAACCCCTTAAAGACATGATCTATACTTTATTTAACTACTTTTAAATAGCTTGTAAAACTATTAACAGGTGTTCTGATTTCCCACATAAATCAGCTTGACTTGGTACAAAAATAACAAGTAATCCAAATCATAATACATAGTTCAAAATATTTTAAAATATCTTGATATTTTAAATATAAGATATTTAATTTTAAATATAAGATATTTAATAATATCTTATATTATCACCAGTATAAATTGTGGTGACAAAATTGACAAGCTAAAAAGCAAGCACACAATAGTTCCAGGACATTTATAAAAAAAAAAAAAAATGCAATAGAAACAAATGCAAAGCAGAAATCAAAGCCATGACCACACCAACAGACAACTATAATGTGTGGCAAACACAGACACAAGATACAGAAAGGTGCCACACAAAAGCCTCAAAACACAAAAGATATTTTTCTACTTGATTTGAATCACATAAGTGCAAATGATTATAAGCTATTATACCTTTTAAGAAACAAAATAAAAGAGGACATTATGCAGGCAACCCTACCTTTCTTTTTGCTTGTGTTATGCCCTAAAGTCAAGAGAAACAAACCATTGATAACATGTATTCAGTAAAGTCTATTCTTTCCAATTACAAGTCAGTTAAAGACAATTTGAAACAAGTATTTTTAAAGCAATGGAAAACCTAAGAGTATTATGGATAATCAGAATCATGACTGCTTAAAGTATTTTTATAATTTATAAAAGAAACTACATTGTAAAATTTATAAGCCTATAATTATTAGGTAATTTGATAATTGCAAAAGGGCTCTCCTAAATAAGACATTAAGTCATAAAGCTGCTAGTGCTGTTAAGATCTGAATATGGCATGTCCCAAAGACTCCTGCTAACGGCGGCCCTCCAGCTAGTGGTGATGCTTTGGAAGGTGTTGGGAACTGGTTAGTCCAGCCTTGCTGGAGGCCCCCTTGGTGGGGGCACATCACTGGGGCTGCTTATCCCCAGACCCTCGCTGCTTGCCATGATACTTTGTTCTGTAACATGCTCCTGCCACAGGCCCAAAGCTGACCCCAAAACTGCACCTCTAAAATCTTTTCTCTCAGTTTTTCTCAGATACTTTGCCACATGACTGAACGTAGTAGTTAATAAAACTGTTAACAGAAAATGTATATACTTATCAAAAGAAAAAAATAATTATCTAAAATCCTTCAGGTCATTTTAATGCATTGTGGGGAATAGTGGATATGCTTCTTTAGACAAAGATAGCTTTACAGAAATAACCACTGTTTAACAGCAGTTAATCTCCTTTAATATTAAATTCCATTTCCCTAGTAAAACACCCTCCTGTGCTAGAGACTAAACCCAGGGCCTTGTTGCTCCAGGAAGAGTCTATTATTCCACAACACATGTTTTCACATTTTCCACCAAGAATTATTTTTCACTAGTTGGCCAGATATCACCCATGACCAACACTTCTCGAAAGTAAATAAATTCAAACAGATAAAAATACAACTCATTAACGAACAACTTACCTGAGTAAGATAGCGTCTATAATCTTGCCTCAATTCCTCTTTTAATTTATGTTTCTTCTGTTCATAATCTTCTCCAAGTGGTAAACTTAAGCCATAATCAATTCCTAAAAGAGAAAACAGCTTACGTCACAAACTCCTTTCCAAATCAATGTCAATGAAGTTCCCCTCGGATAATAAAGCACACAAGGACTGGAATCAGGTTTCCTATTTTGAAGGCTCGGTGGGGRTGGGTGATACACAGATGTAGTGGTAAGTATTATTGCCACTTGTGAACCCAAGCCATCCTGTCCCCATGCCCAGAACGTTGTATTTCTTGTGTCTCCTTCAGAGTTTTTTATGTACTTATATTAAAATAATTTTAGGTTGTTGTACATGTAAGGTATGTACAAGGGTATATTATTTTCCGTTTAAATTATTATTTAGCATCTTGTTTTTTCATCTTTTTCTTTGTATTTGTTGTTGTTGTTGCTGCTGCTGCTGCTGCTGCTGTTTGAGACTGGACTGAACCTCATGTAGCCCAAGCTGGACCTGAACGTCTGATTCTCCTCCCTCCATCTCCCAAGTGCTAAGATGACCCAATTTAAATGGTGCTGAGGGTACTGAAAACAGGCAGTTGTGCATTCCAGGCAATCGTTCTACCAACTGAGCTGCATCACCAGCCCAGCTATGTTATTTTCCAGAAGACAGAGAAATTAAGAAATTTAATTAATTTGCTTCATTTAATTTTAGTTTAATTAATGTCATCCTCTCCTGGTACTCAGCAGTTCAACTTCAGAGAAGACAGTAACTAATAAGCAGAGCATCATGTCTTGTGACACACGGTCACAATGGATACTCTGTGATGTCAAGGAGAGAGTGACAACAGAGCTGAACAGTGGTGCCTTCCTCTGGGACCAGCTTTCCCAAGCTGGAAAGAGGCAGCCTGCTGCTTCCGGGAAGTCATTCTCACTGTGTGTCTATCTGTGGCCTCCCTGGAAGAACTAGAGGGAACAGCTGAAACATGATCATTTATAAATGACTGACCCTATTAAGTTCAATTTTACTAAGAGCATTTCATCTTTACAAACCAACTACTCCAAAGCTGAAGCAAATTAAAAACTGTGAGTTTAAGGCTTAACTGTACTAGAATGAACCAGAGCCCAGTCTGGGCAATGTTATGAGACCCTGTCTCAGAAGTAAAGAAGTTTAAGAATGTAACTCAGTAATAGAGAGCACTGGCCTAGCAGGCACAAAGCCCTGATACAATCCCCAATATGCAAAAAAAGGAAAGTATATTTGGTTTCCACTGCTAATTCAAATACTATTTGTAACACTTTCTTAGTAAGCAAGCATACAGAATACTTCTTGTATGATTAGTAAATCTATTATAAACTGCGAAGGGTGATATACACCTTTAATTCCAGTATTCAAGAGGCAGAGGCAGGGGATCTCTAAGTTTGAGGCCAGCCTGGTCTATATAGCAAGTTGTAAGTCAGGAGGAGCTACATAGTGAGACTTAAGACTCAAAGAAGAAATAAATTAATATAGACATGTACATATATATGAATTTTAGGTTTAGTCAACATAAAATGCCATGTAATTATTTTGTTATCTAGTACTAAAACCTTATATTGTTAGAAGTGGGTCATAAAAAACCAAAGGGCCTAGTGACATGAGTTCAATCTCTGGAACTCCAGTAAGCTGTCTGACATCCAAGCCTGCGACAGTTCCGCATCCCACATTCACACAGGTCATACATGCAATAATCGTAATAAAGTAAAATTTAAATGAATAAAATTGACTGTACAAAATAACTGTAAATATTAATCTCTATAAAGTAGTTAACAGCGGCCCCTAACCCTGAGCTAAGATATAGTAAGGCTTACCTGGCTGCTGTTCCTGATGATTCTAGGGGCAAGAAAAGTACTAGTGTCATTTTAAGGTCACTTAAAGTGATGTCACTTCAAATAAGCATCAGTGACACTGACAGTTAACATTATGTTTCAGGACCAACAGTCAAGAAGTATCAGACTTCTGCAAAGATTGTGGGGTAGAAATATATTTAAACCTAAGGCATACAATCATTCTTTTAACTTGCCTCCTAAGAAAAGGACTCAAACACCATATGAAACGAATTCCTGTAAAGTATTTTCTTCCTTTCGTAATGTGCTCCCATGAGAAAGTGCTATGTGACAAATGACCACGATAGACCTCAGGAAGGAACTACAAGCCTCTGCATTAGCAGGTGGCCTATGAAGCTATGCGCACCACACTGTCCAAGTCTCAGCAGCAGTGTCACTGCAAAGACTCACTGAGCTCAGCACGGTCAGGAGCAAGCACGCTCATCTGCAGTGAGGTGAACCAAATAAGTATGCCACAAGGGGCAGCTAAGCGCTGCTGGCGTCCATAACCTCTTTGTGTGTCTGAATCTTTACACTCATTTTGTCACAACCCAAATTTTAGAGCAATACAAAATTCTTCTGCCACCTCTTTTCTTGTATTCTTTTTAAATGACAAAACATGTACTTTATCTTTTGGATAATCTTTCCCAAATTTCCATAAAATTACTTTGAAATTTGTTTGTGAAATCAATCAGCCATGTTGAAATCAGCCAAGCATTGTTGCAGGATAAGTGAACCCCGATTGTGTTATTTACTGAAAACACCTGTTTCTAGTTGTGGTGCAGCTCAGTCTTAGCACACACCTTTAATCCCTCTGGCTGGAATACAGATGCCTTTAGTACACAACTGTAATCCCAAACAATGAAGGTAAAGTTAGTTTGTAGATAGAAGCATCAATGCTTTAAAGTGATGTCTAACAGAGTGGTAGAAAAAGTGATGAATCAGAGAAAGATTTGACAGAATAGGATCTGCCCAACTCTCTTGAGAGAGGAAAGGGGAGCTATTTTAAGAGAGCACTGCAGAGGGAAAGAGAAGCAGTTTTACTGGGACAGTTATAGAGAGCAGGGGCAAAGAGAAGAGGAGGCAGTTTTACCAGGAGAGATTTACAGAGCCAAGTTGAAGAGAGAACAAGCTAGACACAGATAAAGAAGAAGGAACCAGAGAGTGAGAAGGAGCCAGAAGATTAGAGCAGACTGCCAGAGTTAAGTAGAGGCCAAGCAGAGCCATCTGGAGAGGTCAAGAGAGAAGCCAGCCTGGATCAGTCAGCTTGGAGAGGAGTTTGAGCCAGCCATTCAGAGTTCACAAAGAACTAGAAAGGGTGAGCTTATTCAACAATAAGTTTCAGAGGATGAAAACATTCTAGGCCTACATTAGATTGTACAGAGAGGTTAGTAGACTGAGACAATTACTTCAGGAAAACAGAAGACACATTTACAAAGCACAGTGAAGCCCATCAATGGTCCAAGTACTTGGAAGCTGAAGAAAGACAATCACAAGTTCAAGGCAACACAGTAAGAGCCTCAAAACACTGAAAGAAAATAATCAAACCATGTAGGTTCTATGAAGAATCACTTCACCTTATATTGTAGTCTTTTTTGCTTTGCAGATTTACAAACTGTGACTTCAGAGAACAAAAAGTAGTATATTTTTTATACTACTGGAACCTGAGGTGGTGATTGGTAGCATTTTTATTTAAGAATCAGAGATGACCTCTAGAAATGTTAGCTACAATCACCCTGGACTTCAGATACAGAATGCATCCTGCTCAGGGATAAAGGAACAGAAAAGAACCAAAAAAGAACAAAGACAAAAAGATCCTGATATTCTCCTAAGATCACCCCCAGGATAATGACCAAGTGGAGGTCATAGCAACTCAGAAATGACTGTACTCACAACTACGCATTATTATAGCAAAACAATGAAAACCAAAGTTAGCAATAGGAGCAGGCACATGCAGCAAAATGCAGAAGAACCAGGCACAGGCTAGAAAGAGTTTTCCTTACTGGAATCACACAAAACCCAGTCATCCCTTCAACTACACAGGCTATGACAACACACAAGCAGTGCTCTCTCCCAGGAAGCTATCAGAGAATCAGTGCCTGAGGCTTTATACAAAATGACCAAGGTTCTAGGCTTCCCAGGAGAAGGTCAGAAACTGACATTTACTTGATTAATGATTGATGTGGGAAGTCTAAGCCCTCTGTGGAAGGGCTGGCCCTGGCAAGTAGTCCTGGGTTAGGAAACCAGGAGAGGAAGCCAGTAAGTAGGACTTCCACAGGTTCGGCCTCCAGTTCCGGCTGTGACTTCCCTTCAGAGTGGACTATAATAGCTATAGACTGAAAAATCCCTTTCCTCCCCAGGTTTCTTTGCCACAGCAAGAAAAGGCAAACTAAGACAATGACCAATCTGATTTCATTTCAGGGATGCAAGGTTGTTTCAACATACACAAATCCATAACCACAATTCATTATTACATTAGTTGACTTAAAAACAGAAAGTATATAATCATCTCAATYGGTGTAGATTTTTACAAGGTTAACATCCCTTGATAATAAAAAGCCCTGAAGAAATTAGGAATAGAGAGAATGTCTCAACATTTAAGGCACTGAAGAAAGAAAATGAAGATGACAGTAGAAGAGAACAGAATCGGCTGTATTACATACACCAAGGCAGTCTATAGAACCAATGACATCCATACCAAATCTCAAGGACATTCCACAGGGAAAAAAGGCTAAATTCATATTAAAAGGAAAAAGTTCTGAATAACTAAAGCAATCCTTAGTGGAAAAAGCCATACTGGAAGAACAGACAACCTGATCTTAAATTACATTACTGAGCCATATCATAGAAATACCATGATACTAGCACAGAGACAGACACAAGAGCTGGGAAGACAGCTCAGAAGAAGAACCTGCCTTTCAAGTCCAAGGGGAAAGGGGGAGGACATAGCAATAAGTACCAGACATCCAATAACACAGGAGAGAAAGAGAAAGAAGAACCCCTCAGGCTTGCTAGCCAGCCATTATTCAAATCAGCAAGTTCCAGATTCAGTGACAGGCCCCATCTTAGTAAAGAGGAATAGAGAGGTGGGTTAGTATAATTAGAAGTACTTGCTGCTCATCCAGAGGACCCCAGTTTAGTCCCTAGCACCCACATCAACAGCTCGCAACTGCCTTAAGCTTGGGCTTGAAGGGAACTGACCCACTCTTCTGGCCTCCACAAGCATCTATGTGTCTGTCTGCATACAGACATAAAGTTTAAAAATCAAATTTTGTGAGATTATTCACAAAGTGTGGTAGTAGATACCTTTAATCACAGCACTGGAGAGACAAAGACAGTGGATCTTTGTGCGTTGTAGGCCAGTTGGGGCTATACTGTGAGAGCCTGTCTTAAAAAAAAGTAAAGAATAATAAAATGTAGCAATGCATGTAGAGGCACACCCATGGGGGTGGGGGCTGTGCGGCATAACTCCAGTGAAAGAGAATGAATAGATGATCCAGAAACAAAGCCATATAGCTACAACCACCTAATTTTTGGACAAAGCTATTAAAGAAGGGGGCTGGGCAGCCTCTTTAACAACCAGTGCTGGTACAACAGATTTCCACATGTAGAAAATAAAACTAGAGCCGCATCTCTTACCCTGCACAAAAATCAAATCAAAATAAGATCAAAGACATTAACATAAGATGTGACACTCTGAAAGTCTACACTTCAAGAACATACTGTCTATTTTTATGTCAAGTTGACACAGGCTAGAATCAGAAAAAAAGAAGCCTCAGTTGAGGAAATGCCTCCATGAGATCCAGCTGTATGGCATTTTCTCAACTAGTGATCAATGGGGGAGTGTGCCCTCCCCCCAGCCTTTTTGAGAGGGAGTTTCAAAACTCTGCTAGCCACTGCTTCCCGCCTAGGAAGGGGTGTTCAGACCAAGGTGAAGCCCATTGTTCTCCAAGCCGCCACCTGATGCCAGCCTCCAGACGCTGAGCAAGCAGAACAAGTTCTGCAGACATGTTTCCAGCCTCTGGCTCCAGCTTTTGGGGGAGGGGTCTTGCCCAGCCTTTATATATTTGGAGACCTTCATTAAACTTTGAGCCTTGAACAGGAAATTCGTCTCAGCTCCATGTTTCTCTGGCCACTCTGTTCCTATCCCCAGCTTTCCTTCCAGGTGACCAGGTAAACAGTTCAAATGTAGCGGCGGATGGCTACAGGGGAGAGCCTGGCCCATCATGGGTGGTGCCATCTCTAGGCTGGTTGCCCCGGGTTCTATAAGAAAGCAAGCTGAGCAAGCCATGAGGAACAAGCCAGTAAGCAGCACCCCTCCATGGCCTCTGTATCAGCTCCTGCCTCTAGGATCCTGCCCTGCTTGAGTTCCTATGCTGACTTCTTCAATAATGAACAGCAATGGAGAAGTGTAAGCTGAATAAACCCTTTCCTTCCCAACTTGCTTTTTGGTCATGGGGTTTGTCACAGCAATAAAACCCTAACTAAGACAAAGATATAGCACAGGCAACAGTTTTCTGAACATAACTATGCCAACTACTCAGGAAATAATTCAAGAACTGCCAAACAGAATGCAAAGGAACCACCACACTCCTGCACAGGAACGGAAGCAATCACCAAAGTAGAGCCAGCCTATAGAAGGTTGAAAAACCTTTGCCAATCACACACAACACAGAGCCCTAAAACTTGCCAAAGAAGCAAATCACCCAATCAGTAAATGGGCTAATAAACTGAAAAGAGAATTCTCAAAAGAAGTAATGAAAGCACTCAATAGATACTTGGTTCAGCAGGTAAAACCCTTGCCCAGAATGCCTGGCACCCTGATTTCCATTCTTGGATCCCATGAGGAGGAGAATTTCATCTCTTGAAAACTGTCCCCTCATCTTCACACATGTGCCTGGATTCTCATGTCCACATTTCATATATACACACAATAATAAACATAGTTTTTAAAAACAAGAAAAGCCATGCTTAGGGGCAGTGAGATGGCTCGGTGGGGAAAGGTTCCTGCTGCCCACCTGACAGCTCGGCTCACCTCCACACAATGACTGAGGGAGGAGAGAACTGACCTCCACTCATGCTCTCTGACCGCCACAGGACCGCCACCCCCATGTCTTGTTTAATGAGCTCAGCATGAGGTTAAGGGAGCACAGGGAAGGGCAATATGGTAGGAGAGCAAATAAAAACAAAGTGTAATGGCATATATACATAGAGGGATTTTATAATAAAAACCATTACTTTGTATTCTAATGTAAGAATGATTTTTTAAAAAAAGAAATTTATGTGAAAACTATTGTTGTGCCCTTCACGAAATTTAATGAAAATTTTAATAACTCCTATTGTCAGTTATAAGTGCACAAAATAACAGGGTAACTTAAAAACAGCAAAACTACAGACTAGAGAGGTAGCTTACTTAGCTGGTAGAATATTTTCTTTGCCTGTATGAAGCCCTGAAATCAGTCCCCAGAGCACCGCGTAGACTAGACGGTGTGCACTCAGGTGAAAGCAGGGCTGCTGCTGCTGCTGCTGCTGTGTATTCAGACGCCAAATAATGGACCCCTTTCCTGGTTGCCCAAGATGAGGAGATCCTCAAGTACACCAAATGATGTTTGTCCCCCCAAGTTACCCCTGATTGGCTAATAAAGATGCCTACAGCCTGGGCTGGGCAGAAGAGAAGGTGCGGAGCAAGGTTCCTGGGCTCRTAGTCTATGGTAGGAACCATGAGGGAGAGAGAGGAGGAGGGAAGAAGGAAGGAGGTCGCCACAGGGCAGCATGGATCATGAGCACAGGGCCATGAGGCCGGCCTGATGGAGTGGGAGCGGCCCAGGCAGAACAYGGCAAGTGATGTATCTCAGGGATCACCACTGGGAAGCACACAAAATGCCAGAGAGGACTGATATCTGCCCAGCTGTAGTGCTTTGAAGCCTACTATAAATCTAAAGGTTTCTGTGTCTTGTATCTGGGAGCAATATGGTCTAAAATGGAGTAAAAACCCCTAGTAGATATTTAAAGACAACAAGGGGTGTAGTGACCCCCAGAATAATAACAACAATGGCGGGAGGGCTCTATGTAAACGTCAGTGAGTCAAAGACCATATGGATTACATGAAAGCCCACATGATTATGGCCACAAACAACAAAAATCAGAGTGAAGCTAGTCAGTTGTGATGGCTCACATCTCTAAGCCTGGTGCTCCAGAAGCAGAAGCATGTATCTGATGCAGCCGGTCTTTCCTACTTTGTAGGGTCTTCTTTTTCCCACCTCTTATTCCATTTCAACTCCTAATACTCAATAAGAGAAAGAGAAGAGCAGAGGGGAGAGACATCCCTGAATCTAACTTCTTTCCTTTGTTTCTTCTTTGACCATGGCTACTAATAAACTGCAACCAACCATCCTAAATGACCAACAACCACCAACAATGCCTCTTATGGTCCTAGCATTTATATGTCCTCTGAAAGTCTGCAGAATTCCAAATGCCATATAATCACAGAAAATATCTGCAGCAGGCAAAAACAGGCTTCTGCTAGAGCCTGAGGCAAACCATAGCTGCTGCAGACAGTCCAGAAGCAGCCACATCCCTATACCTGCACATTTTTATAATATCTATGTTGCTTTAAAAAAAAAAAAATCCCAGAATTCTCAAAAATGTCACTAACTTGAAGCTATTTCAGGCTGCTCAATGAGTTCTATACTAGCCTGGGCTACAGAGTGAAATACTGGTTCCAAAATCAAAATAAAAGGAAAACTAGTAACTACTTAGTAATATTACACTAAAATTTAAAACTGAAACAGTAAGGATAAAAATGTTTTCATCCTTAGAAAAACAAAAGAAATCAGAATTTGAGCCACTGGGTATGTGCCTGTAATCCCAGCACTTCACAGGTAAAGGTAGATGGCTCAGAAGGTCAAGGGCATTCTGAGATACCTGAAACTCTATCTCAAAAAAAAAATTTTTTTTTAAGTTCTTTGAATATTGTTTTGCCTTCTCATTATGTACTTTCTAATAAATTATGGATATCTTTTCTCTGCTCCAGCAAATCCATGGCTTTCTACTTACTTTAAGAATCTTTAATTTCAGTAAG
>BDUI01001917.1:28522-45173 GCA_002335545.1 Apodemus speciosus
CTTGGCACAGTTCCTTTCCTGATAGTCCTTCTGTGTCCTTAATTGCATCATTATAATTCACTTTTCAATTTTTTAAAATTAATTCACTGAATTTAATTTTTTGAGAAAGGGTCTCATTCTATCCCGCCCTCACTGACCAGGAATTCGCTATGTAGACCACGCCTAGCCTTGAACTCGGAAGAGAGATCTGCCTGCCTGCCTCCTTACTGCTGCAAGTCTTTTAAATATAATGTCTTTGTCAACATTCAACTGTCATTTTACTACTTGTTCAGATGAAATTCTAAATTCTTTGTAGGTTTTTTCCTGTCAGTTTCAATTCAAAATGTGCACTAAAAACACAGCCGCCGTTCCCAACAGTGCCCGGCTTACATCAATGAGCCCTCTCCGTGGYGTGTGCACAGTTATCATGGCGGCACTGTCCAGCATGAAGGTAATCTTATAGTTGGCGTTTGTGCTCACTCCCAGTTCCTGGAACACAGACGATCATGAGGTTAAAATACAAATGTGGAAATGTTTCTGAGCATTCTAGTTGCAAAAATCTCAAAATGCCGATTTTTTTACAGCAATGACAGCTACATTTTACTACATGACAGCAAAGTCTTTGCTGTGCTGAACTGTGTCAGTGAGTGAAGCAGAAGTGCGCTCATCCCTAACCGACCATTGTAGAACCGAAGCACCTCCTCAGGCTCACACTCCAGCAAAGGGCAGAGCCAACATTCCTAGAGCATAAGGGAAGTAAGGGGGCTTAGCTCTCTCGTGAAAACAGCTTAGGCATTCAGATCAGTCCACCAGTAAGCAGGCTCACACACACCTCCACTCCCAATACTGGCTGACATTCTGTATCTACTAAAAGACAGCCAATAAACGCGAAATAGATTTTGGTTCTAGAACCTATGATCTGTCAAATGTTTTTTCAAAGCATTGTGAAATGGCTTGTTTCTAACACTTACTTTCATTTTAGCTTCAATCCACTTCATATTTGTTGCAGCTAAAACATGAGGAATAATACAATACATATGAAAAGTTTTGAGTTTCATTTTTTAAAAACTTTTTCTTCTGAATAAATAAGCTTTTTAAGCAAGACCACAATCGTTAAAACATCACGAATAGTCCTTAATAAACTTAGTGTGCCTTCTAAAAAGTATAAACTTAAACCACTTTAATTTATAAGACAGAGGTGACCATTATACCAAAACCCAGACTCCTCTTAAATCAGCCCTGCAAGTATTTATTCATTCCAAAGCCAGTCTGAGATGAGAGAATCTCCACTGGCGTGCAACAGACCCAGGCAGTGCATGAGCACGTGCAGCACATGCACACACACTAGTGTGCGGAGACCAACAAGGACGAACGACTGTGTTCTTTGTCTGGCTTCCAAGTTAAGCTCATTAAGCCCGGCACCTTAAAGGGCCAGAGACAAGTGTATACAGTCCCTGCATATCACGTGTCTGCGCCAACAGACTTGAACTGAAATCAYTGACAGCAAATTCAATCTTCATCTTTACATGCTCTCCTGGTCTCAACTTGCAAAATATGCGAGTTTAATTGGTCATTAAACTCTAAGTTTAGAGTGTCCTATGTACAAAGAAAACATCAGGAAGAAAAAGTTAGCTTAGTACCTGTTCTACATGTAATTTCCAGATGAAAAACAAGAGTAAAACATAGAGTAAAATACTTGTTCGCTGTGAAGTAATCACTGTATGTTAGCAATGGTATTAGTTACGCAGTGGGACATCTATTCTTACAATCCATCTAAAATATAGGTCAAGTTACCACTTCGAGGTGAAGACCATGAGGTTCACAGAGATTAAATGCCCTGCATTTGGACTTCACAAAGGATATGATTAATATTCTAGTGTGTTTAGCTCCAAAGTGAAGTACCCCTTTCAATCTATAACAATAGTTTACCAATAACTTATTTTTAAATATATGACTATAAAGGTTGTCTAAATGTCTAAGTCAAACTTAGTAAAACTGACTTTTCTTTTCTCCTATGTCATGTCAAAATGCTCAAAACAAATTGCTTCAGTGAGTTCTCTTCTACCAGATTGAACAAGGAAAACGGCACATTTTGATCATGTTTTTAATCTAGGGTTGTGAGCTCAGTGTCAGTGAACAAGGGAAATATTCTCAATTCCAGGAGAGTGCGAAGGAAGTTTACAGACTGCACTGTCTGGCTTCTCACCCAACGCCTACTACACACTTTTACACTTGACGAGATCTTACTCCACTCGGTAACTATCTGCGGGAGGTGGGGTGTCCATCAGCGCACTGCTTCATCCTCCAGGGATGAGAGGAAAACTGCCAACTAAACCCAAAGCGTGCCCTTAGCAATGCTCAACCTCCTACTCTGCAGCGGACTCATGCTCTACTGTGGGTCTGCGTGTCCCTCAATGTCCAGAATGTGTAGCAAGTCACAGTTCTTCATTTCCGTCCATCACTAAGATTTGTCTTTAAAAGGAATCTGTCTCCAAATGTTTTGAAACTAGAGTGAGGAAAGGGAAGGAAACATCAAAGAGTAAGGGCTTGAATATAGTGTAGGGTCTAGTGTACACACCAAGCCCTAGTTCAATCTCAACTGTGAAAACAAATATACCACTTCTATGCTAACAGCATCATCTATTCTTATCCTATAGTCACCTAAGTCACTGCTATTGAGCAAATATACATATACTTAGTATAATAATGTAAGAAAGTCAAACATCATTTTAGAAATTTACTTAAAAAAAGAACTTTTACATTTAAGAAGTCTTTTTAAGTTATGCTTTATATAGTAGAATAAGTAGCCACCTTATTTCCACAGAAATCTAATAAAAAAAATTAAGCTTACACCAAATAACAATGTCATAATCTTCATATGCAGATGTTAGAAATTCATGAAGATATGGTCTCATTAACTCTACCCCAGTCTCTGCACAAGACCTATGATCTAAAAGAAAGTGGATCATAAAAACATTATTAGTCTATTATCAGGGACAAGTACTGGGTATAAAAAGTAGTCTATAAGCTACAATATACTCAACTGCAAATCACATGAGACACTGAGTAAAAGCACATGCTTTACCAAACACAGAATTTAATGCCTGTGAACTGCAGCTTTAGTGGGAAAGAGCAACACTGAAAATTCAGGCTTACATGATCTGCTGTACATTTTTCTTACCTAGTTTGAATTTTATTTACAATAACGAACACTAAGGCACCCATAATCAAATATACTCATCATCCTGAGAAAATCAACTTCATTGCACACACAACAGTTGATTAATTCTTAAACAGTGCACATTAAGTTACAAAACATTTAACATTTAGGGTTACAAGCAAGAAAACTCTAGTATCAGAAATTATTGATTGCCAGCACAAGAAGATAAAATGAATGCTTTTCTTTTTCAATTGAAATCAGTAATTTTAAATTTAAGAAAGGTGCCTGAATATACTTAAACAGAAACAAGGGTAAAATATAGTAAAGGGTAAAAATAGTCCTCATAACATGTTTAGTCAGGATTGAGTTTCAATTAGGACACATCCATATTTTGTGCCCCAGGAATGTCTGTGTGTATACAAATACTTTTAGGTGGCTGAGTTGGGGCGTCTACTGCTGTGATAGAAGACCACAACCAAAAAGCTCTTACGGCTCCCGGGTCAGTCCTTCATAGAGGAGTCAGAGTAGCAGCTCAAGGCAGGAACTGTAGCCGAAGCCACGAAGAAGGGCACTTACTGCCTTGCTGCCGTGGCTTCTCCACCTGGGAAGGCACCACCCACAGTAAGCTGGCCCAATCAAGAAAATGCCCCAGACTGCTGCCTACAGGCCAATGATATGGAGACATTTTCTTTATTAAGACTTCTTCTTCCCAGATAGCCTCAGCTTAAGTCAAGTTGGCATAAAACCTGGCCAGCACAGTATATATTTAATTCATAGCCATAACAAAAAGAGAAGATACATACAAACATACTTTTTAGAAGATGTCAAAATAGTAAATGTGGTCATCTTTTGTTCTTAAATGTTTAGGTAATGCCTTCGTTTGCTTATCTGTATTTCCTAAACTGAATGATTTACTTTTGTAACAACAAAGGAAGCTTTAACTATTTCACATGCACGATGAGTGGCTGTGGCAGGTGAGAGTCCAGCCAGCGCCTTGGCAGCTCACCGAACAGTGTGTAATCCACATCCAGCACCAGCAGCTTCTTCCCCTCCCGCGGAGGGTTCAGCACCTCCACCTTGTACTCCTTGACTCTGCGAGAGATCTTCAGTAG
Source organism: Apodemus speciosus (assembly GCA_002335545.1). Classification (NCBI taxonomy): domain Eukaryota; kingdom Metazoa; phylum Chordata; class Mammalia; order Rodentia; family Muridae; genus Apodemus; species Apodemus speciosus. The sequence goes on from BDUI01001917.1 coordinate 32,774, forward strand.
GTTTTCCTCCCTAAGAGAAATGGTAAAAGCAGATGAAATTTCCTCTCTTCCCATGTGACAGTGTCTTTGAAGGCCAAATGCACTTACCTATTTTCCACTTCAACTACTTCATCTTCAATGTCAAAATCATTGATGACATCATCATTGTCAGGGGGAGGACATAAGACATCTTCCTATTAAGACAGGAAAGCTGTGTTTCACCGTAACAAACAGGTATTGGTAGTCTGAGCTCAAGCACACATGGTGGGAAGATCCCACTGTTAACTACTCGTTCTGTATGTCCCGTGGCAGATCTGCCATGTTAAAGTTTACCACATTGGTTACATTATACTTACGACTAACAACATACTAAAATGTCCCATTCCTTAGTCCTGCTGAGTTAACACCACATTCATCGTGCAGTTATTCTTCACTGATCATTAGATGGAAAGTTTTACCACAATGTAATCTATGCTAAAACAGTACCGCGCACATCATAACACCTCCAAAGGGCACATGGTAACAAAGTAAACATTTACCAAGCTCTCCTCACGAGTTCCCATCATCATGATTTTAGTATTTGGTTTCAGTTTGAGAGCTCCAAGCTTAACATCATTTTCTGCAGGTTTGCCTACAATACAAGCAAATGACTGTTTTCTCACTAAAGTTCAGGTGCTAATTCACTATTCCATTACATAAAAGCGATACATTGACAGGTCTGGTAGTTTGAGGTTTCTTTTGGTTTTTTTTTCATACATAAAAAAAGAAAAGCACAGTACAGTAAGTCACAAGTCATTCAAGGGTTGGGTCCCTGAGTCCCATCTGGTCCATTAGTGTACTAACTAAAAGCTAAAGCAACTCATGCTTTACTGCTCAAGATAAAGAAAGTGCTGTCCTAGAAGCCCTGAAGCCAAAAACTAAACTACACATTCTCCATCACTCCTGTCAATGACATAAAAGATACAAGGAAGCTAGGATGGGACAGTGCCAATAAAAAATAATCTCCACTGTGAAATAGGAGGGGCAGTTTGGGAAGAATATAAGACCCAAGTCATAATGAAAGGTAAAGTGCAGATGCCAGAAATAAAAGATTCACCTAGGATTTCTGTGTCAGAGCTTTACCAACTGTCAGGGTAACCAAAGTCATCGGAACAGTAGTGGTATTTTCAACTAAGTTCATTATTCTTATTTTTACCACTTAAACAAATTTAGGAAAATCAAAAAAAAAAAAGTTTCTTTTTTAAAAAACAAACCTATAATGGCAAACATGAAAACCTGTAACTGTCAGTGCAGAAACCAGGAAGTGGGCGTTACCTTTAATTTTGAGCCCCAGTAGCTTCTGGCGCTCTGGGAGCACTCCGGTCAGCGTCTTGAGGAACTGCTTGAGGTCCAGCACAGTGTCATCCTCAGAGAGCGTGGTCACGGAGTACTCCTGCCCACCCCATTTCACGATGATGGGGAGTGCCATCCCTCAAGCATGCGAAGCAGTGGCTTTCTGTCAGAACCACACACCTAGGAACAGACACATGCAAATGAGGACATGAAAACTGACAGGTCAAACACAAWCGTGTGTGCACCCCGAACTCTGCTGTAGTCTGGTGGGAGAGAGAGCTGCGCCTCCTCAGAGAGGTGCTCCCAGAATTCTACATGTTACAATTTTCTACTTGTTTTGGCCTAAAGTTAGTATTTCCTAACACTCTTTCAGATTCTTTCTCTTGTTCACCTTGAGAGGAACAATGAGCTACCTACCCCTCCTGTAGTTTGGCTGGGCTTATGCTGGAGAGGCAAGTCCCTTCACAACAGATATCCATGTTCAATTAATGTTAGAGAGGCATTTATCAGCACTGAACCCTGAACAAACTACCTGGGTTCAGACTCTAGATTTCCCATTTACTCTTTGACTATTTCACTTAGCACATACCTTTCCTCATCAGTGAAACAAAGGAATACTATTTGTAGCTTAGGGTTCTTATGAAGAGTAAATCGGTTAACATTTCTAACTCACATAGTGTCTGGTAAACTCTTTGTATGTCTTAAATAAATAAATCTAAAGCTGAACGTTTATTGTTTTAGGCAGTCCTAGATTATATACTATTATTTGTTTTATATTTTACTGACAAGATACACAAAGATCATCTCATGTAATAAAGGTGTCTGATAAGAATATCACTGTTTGCCATTAAGGAAACAGTTATATAATCTACCCACGTGCACATAACTGATACTGATTTCCTGACTAAATCTCACCACATTCTATATCCATTATGTCACCTGTCTAACTCAAAGTCAAGCTACAGGAGTTACAGCATCAAATTGTAGGGGTCTTTTCTAATGTGCTCATACAGATCCAACCACAGAAGTGTTACGCAGTAGCTGCTATGTAACAACTAAACGCAGGTCGCCTGTCCCATAAGGCTTTCAACACCTATAAACTCACTTCCTTCACAGGTCAGAGAGTGGAGTTTCCGAATCTCAGAGCATTGGCATTTTTGCAGAGCTTTCGCATGGGTGATGAAGTCTTTGATCACATAAGAGAAGGCAAATTTTAAGTAACAATCTGCAAAGACTTAACTTGGAAAATCTGTTACTGTGCTTGGAAAAGATTAACATTCACATTGGCTTACCTGATTCCCTTTAGAGTCACACTTGGACTTACTCATATGTTAATAATGTTTTATAGAAAATCAGCAGAAAGCACGCTAACTTAGGGCAACAATGTCACTTTAAGCAGAACTTGCCCCAAGTTTTATGACCTTGAATAAAAAGGCATGTGGGTCAAGCCGGCTGGTGGTGGCACACCTTATTAATCCCAGTACTTGGGAGGCAGAGGCAGGTGGATTTCTGAGTTCGAGGCCAGTCTGGTCTACAGAGTGAGTTCCAGGACAGCCAGGACTACACAGAAAATCCCTGTCTCGGAAAAAAAAAAAAAGAAAAAAAAAAAAAAAAAAAAAAAAAAGGCGTGTGGGGGTCAATTTGAAAGTGTTTATATGTAATTTTCCTGTAAGACACAGAAATGGAAATGACTATTCCTAAGAGCTAGAAAGGCATCTTGCTGTGCTGTGCTGATCTGTGCTTTGATGGGTAGGGTAGTTTGGAGACCATCAGAGTTTTTTGACCAGTGGTTCCCAACCAAGAGCACCGACCTAATTTGATAAGGACGTCTTGGAAGTACCATCAGAAGTAAAGGAAAGGGACCTAACAATGTACATTTTAACCAGTCTTATTCTACCATCTCGAAAGCATGCAGAAGTCTGAGCATGCTACTCCTCTAGGCTCTCTCATGTTACCAGCTTTAGAAAAACCTGCCAATGGCATGGGCCCCATGCCCTTAACAAAAGGCACTACCTCATAAAGAACTTGTGCTACAAATGGTAAAGACAAGTTGACAAATGCCCCCAAAACTCTGGGCTTAAGTTCTTAAAACTTACTTTTTAATTTCTCAATCTCATTTCATCACTACTGAAAATCATGCAGAACAAAAAAAGCATGAGCATTTTTATACTTTCTTTCTCATACAGTTATAATAGTTTATCACATCTGTCCCCCAAATGGGGGGGGGGATAGGGGTGGGGGGAGTAGGAGGTGGGTGGTGGCAATCCAACTGAAAGAGGACATTTTTATGGGATATGTAATCAACATATGTTTAAACTGGAGCTCTGCCTAACATCCTGTGTTGGCTTTGCCTAGTCAGTTCTTACCTCTGGCCCTCAGCCTCCTAAACCCTGAGATGAGTCAATCCATATGTATGTGTTTTGATAAGCGATAGCACCTGACAGCATTTTATAAGCTGCGAAGGGCTAGAAGAACGATGGCAATGGGAGGAGAGTATGTCAATTACCGTTAACTATCTTAATCTTCCCAACCCTGGACTAACAAATGACCTCACTGTACAGATTAGAAACCTGCAAAAATAAATCACTGCGATTCTCGTCCAGCACCGCATCACTAAAAGCAGCGAACGGCGGCAATTTCAAAAGTTAACAGTGTGAACTTTCCACCAAGCCTGGCAAAAGTGAGTGTGCGGTGGTGGGCCCCGGGCCCTGGCACCGGCCAGCAGGAGCCGCGCGGGGTGCAGCTGGGACTGGCCCGGGAGAGCATCCGAAGACAGGCAGAGACCCAGAAACAAACTGCCTCGGACGCCTTCGGCAACCCGCTTGAGGGGAGGACGAGACAGACCCTGCAGGAGGGAGGAATGAGGCCTGCGGACGCAGAACATTCTAGGACGTGGGAAGCCTTGGGATCAGGTGAGAAGGCCGGATGCGAAGGCGGCGGCCACGACCCGCAGCGCGCCGGGACAGGGGCCTCTGGGCGCCGGGCGGGACAGCTGCGGTCCCAGCCCACCCGGAACCGCAGCGAAACAAACCACGGGGCGCATGCAGTTCGGTGGCATCCCCCCAGCCGCAGCGTCGCCTTCACAGGCAGGCGCGCCGGAGAATCTCGCGTCCTCTCACCTGGAGCGCGGCGGAACCAGCTACAGCGGACGAAAAAGCCGGCCGCAGCGGAACCTAAGGAGACCGGAAGTGAGGGGCGGGACCGGAACCGGCGGGCGGACCGGAAGTGTGGTTGAGACCGGAAATGTGGTGTAGGGGACTTGCTTGTTTGGTTTCTGCTCGCGGTTCTCCCGCGGAACCCTGGCAGAGTGTTTTCCAGCCTGTGACCTCTGTGAAAGAGACCCCTCCCGGTTCCTGGGTGGCCGCCGGCTGTTCTGCGCATGCTCCGAGCTTGGGCGGACGCTTCGGCCTTGTGGCGTCTTTTTTCCGCTAGAGCCGAGCTTTGTGGAGCCCTGTGACTCCTGAGGCACTGCCCTGTTCCGAATGAAGCCGACTATAGACGCAAGGAGCCAGGAATATAATTTCGGGGCCTTGAGATTTTGCCCACTCCAGGGGAAAGCCGGCCAAAGTGATCCAAACATTCTAGGAACAAATGTCCATTTAGGGGCTGGAGAGATGGCTCAGTGGTTAAGAGCACTGGCTGCACTTCCAGAGGTCCTGAGTTCAATTCCCAGCAACCACATGGTGGCTCACAAGCATCTGTGATGAGATCCAATTCCCTGGCGACAGTGTATTCATATAAAGTCTTTAAAAATATATTTAAAAAATATATATATCCGTTTAACAACTGTGTTCCAGATCGGTGGATCGGGTCAATTCCACCCACTCATGCCTGTTTTGCCTCTTAAAGGCAAGGAAAGCTAGTTCTCTTTACAAAAGAATTTCATGCTTTAATAAAAATAATTGTTGCAGCGCTCGAAAACACCGAAAGACCGAAGGCTCGATTTAAATTATTATTAGCCGAATTTTTCTTTTTAAGCAGCCACTGTCCTTAGTTCCTGTGAGCTAAAACAGGAAAGGGGCTTTTAAAGACAGGTTACGATTCCTTCATTTCTGTGAAATTTACAGCTATGTGAGAACCTGTTCGCTCCTGCTGTGCGTAATAGTGACCTGAGAAACCAGAGCTGGCAGTTAATCATTTCATAACAGTTTTGCAATTCTGGGGAAGGGGCAAGGAGTCAGAGTTGCTAGAAGCTTATCTTTTCGGAATTTAGAATGGGTGCCTCGCATGAAGTGGAGTTTTTCTTAGCTATCAAAGTAGTCTCCATCTGAATCCCTGGAGGCGGGCAGCTCATGCCTATAATCCCAGCTGAGGCAGTATAGTACATAAGTTTGAAGCCAGACTGGGCATAGAGAATTCTAGTTCCAGTCCTGGGATACAGACAGAAGAAAGCCTCAAAAGGGCAGAACCTTTCAGATCCATTCAAGAAATTCCCAGTGTCACTTGTTATGCAAAAGTAAAAAAAAAAAAAAAAAAAAAAAAAGTAACTCGAAGAACATTTAAATCATCAGCCCCTAGGTAAGTGTATCTGATACTTTTTAAAATTTCAATTTCAAATTCAATCCCAGAGACCCATAAGAGGCATGGCCACCTCTTGACACTTCTCAAACTTCATGTGCCTTGGTACATACACACCCACAGAAAAATTAATGTAATTGGGGAGTGGGGAGGAGACATGGTTTCTCTGTGTATAGCCCTGGCTGTCCTGGAATTCATTCTGTAGCCCAGGCTTGCCTGGAACTCACAGAGATCCTCCTGCCCAAATGCTAATATCAACGGCATGCACCAGCATGTCTGGCTTAAGTTAATATCAGTTGTAAATTATAAAAACACAAAACCAAAACGTTTTTCTTAAACCAGTGTCTTGCAGAAGGGAAGGGGGAATTAAAAGGTAATATTGGCCCCATGTGAGTCTTTCTTTTTAATTGACAGAACTGTACCTGCTTTTTTTTTTTGTTTGTTTGTTTTGTTTTTGCATTTCTTGGACTTGTTAGAACTAAAGCAACTAGATTTCGTGTCTTAGCAATTCTTTAAAAGACTTGTTTTTCAATGTGTGTGAGTATTTTGCCTTTGGAACTGGACTTAAAGATGGTTGCGATTCTCCATAGGAGTGATGGGAGCCAAGCCCAGGCCTTCTGCAAGAGACATGGCTCCAGTCCCACCTTGAGAGGTTTGACTTTTCTTTTCTTTCTTTTTTTTTTTTATAATGACAATATCTACTCATTCAAAACAAATCCCTTGCTTTCTTCAAAAAAGAAAAGTCTTTCTACAAAACCCACACTGAAGGAGTTTAACCACACCATCAAAAAGATCAAAAAGCAAAGAAACTGATCTCCACAATGAATAAGCCTTTTCACCCAGATCTCCCCCTTGCTTCGCTCACCGCTTGCTGCTTGGCAAGGCCCCGCTCTATTTTCACCACCACAATCCGTAAATGTGCTAACCACTAAGGTCAACTAAACTATGAGGAATCTACATTACCATTGCCATCGCAACGCTTCATGAAGAAGTCCTTGCTTTGATGTCAGACAACCCATATTGCAAAAGGTCTAATAATTTATCTATTATTATCAGAACGTGAATAATAGTAGCCAAGTGTCTAGTGGCATTTCTCACTACACTGCTGTAGTGTAGCAGAACAGCTTTGTCAAATACCCAATCAGAAAGATGACTCCAATTCATCTCTGCCTGCTTCTTTTCTTCCTTGTTTTTGCTTTGTTGTTTTGTTTTGTTTTCTGGAAGTGAGTATCAAACCCAGAACATTGCACATGCTAAACCGTGATCTACCAAGTACATCACTAACCCTTAGCTTTGTCCCCCTGTGGCACCGTGCTGGGCCGAAACTCTTCGTTCTCTTGCCGTGGTCTCCCTATTTTCTAGATTACAGGCATACACCAACATAACAGGTCATCTGAGTTCATTTCTGTTTAGCTAAACCTTCATGAAATGAAAAATCCAATTAAGAAACAATTTGAGGGCAAGCTAGATGGCCCAGGGATAAAGGAGGTTGCCTTCAAGCCTAACCACTTCAATTCCATCCCTGCGGCCCACAAGGTGAAGAGAACCAAGCCTTGCAAGTCCTCTGACCTCCACTCCTGTGTGGGAAAGTGTGTATGTTCCCTCGCACACCACAAAATAAATAAATGACATTTAAATAAAAAAAACATGGTATGGATAGAAAAGTATTATTGTTCTTTTAATAAAGAAACTGAACTCTTAGTGACCAGGAATAAGTGCAGAATTGACCTAGAAAAGGCCTCACAGCAGCTCCCAACAGAGAAACTCTCTGTCATTGCTCCCTGGAACCTTTTCCAAGACACGCAGAGTAAATGATAGTCTTGGCCTCTCCTAGTGTCTTTGCAGTAATCAAAGATCTGTAGACAGCCTCGTAGATGGTTGGTTAACAGGACTGAAAGGCTTAAAAGAAAGAGCCAATTTAAGAAAATTAGATGCTAAATTTCAGATATCACTATGACAATGATTATTTTGGAAAAGCAAAAGACATTTCCTAAACTCAATATCATTGCCGTTGTAGTTGATCTCAGCTTTTCCTGAGTATTTTCTCTTTCAACCCAATTCTCTTTCTCTAGTGGTGCTTTCTCTTCCCTCATCAGACTCTGAAAGAGACACATACTACATACATATTATATATATGATAATATATATACATATGTATATGTGTATGTATATATTGTGTTATTTAGCTCAACTCTAGATTTGTATTTCCTTTTTTTCTCTCCAGATACCTACCTCCCTGCCTCCCTTGCCTGCAATCACCATGCTAAAAATGGCTAGAATCTTCCCCACAGGACAGATCCTACAGGCTCTTAACTAAGCCTTGCAAATTACATATCCTCTCAATTCAGCTTGCTTTCCCAAAACAACCACTTAAAACCTCCACCCCCCTCAGACCTCACACCTTCAATTACTCCCTTTGTCTAGGCAGGTGGTATTGTCCCAGATTTCTGCAGTTCCTCTTCAAACCTCTTCAAATCTAGAAAGGAAGCCCTGGCTACACTCACCTTCACTTCTTTTGCTTCTGAATGAATCAAGAAGACATTTCCCCCTCTACCCAAAGCCAGCCCTTGTGCTTGAATTCTGACTCCATTCTTATCAGGGAACAGTCTATAAATCCAGGGACCCAACCTTTCTGTCCCAGGTCAGTCCTTCAAGTGCTTTGTGTACGCTACCCTTGAGCATTTCTTTGGAACATTATTAACATAATAGTCTCACTCACAGTACTGTCAGCTTTGTGAGGAAACAGAGTATGCTCTATTTATTAACAATTTTAGTTAATTTAGAGACTAGGGTGATGTTGGTTAAAGTTGGGGCTCAGTAGAAATGTGATGAATTAGTGAATAACATGTTAAATAAGGATGTAACATATAATAATACACCTGCATGTAATACTGTATATCAATGAATACTTAAATGAGTGTAATACTCAGTGTTTGGAAAATTCTAAAATATACATATCATATGAATATATAACACACATATTATATATTAATATTTTAATATGATATATTATTATATATTATACTATATATTACACATCACAATGCTATAATGTATTATAAATTATCATAATATATTATAATATTAATATTATATTTATAATATCCCTGCCTATATAATATAATAATATGTTATTATATGTGTATAATATACAGATGTGTTATATAYTTATATATTAATATATAAATATTAAATTACAATGTTGGCAGGCCATAGCATCATCACTGATTATCCGAGACCTAGTAGCACACAGAGTGTAAGACATGGTGGTCTCTTCACCTGATGGAAGCAGACAGGAGTAAGGGCTCTAATTTTTCTTTCAAGAATCCTCCCCAAATAACCTAATTTCCTCCCACGTGGCATCACCTCCTGAGTTTCTATGACCGGCCTGTAGTGCCACAGGCTGTGTGGGGAGAGTAAACTTCACAGAGCCTGGGGGTTGGCATTCCAGATCCAAGCTAGCAGTTTTACTAAAAATTTCAAATTACAGATATGTGTAAAGTACACAGATATGTTCTTACCACAGTTACTTTCGTTATCTGAAAATAGTTTATATGTTTCATAGAATATGCGTGTGTGTGTGTGTGTGTGTGTGTGTGTGTGTGTGTACACCATTTGCACTCCCTGTCTCACCTCTTAAAAGCTGCAATTACAGGCATGTGCCATCATGCCTGTGTATGTTTTTAAAAACAGATAATAATAGATTCCCAAGAGGTTCCAAAAAGAGACAGGTGTCTCGCATACTCTTTTTTCCCCTAATGATTACATCGTCTCTCCATGTGTACAACGTGTGCATATCTATCCCTTTACCCTGTGGCAGGGTCATACAGCCATGACTCCAGTCAAGGTGCAGAACTGTCCATCACCGTTCGTGTCAATTGTGCTCATCTGTTACCCTCCGTCTCTACTCCTCCAGAATCCCCCCCCCCCCGCCAGAGTGTCCCGGCGATGAAAGCATACAACATGACCCCTCTTAAGTCGTAACAGGGTCCCAGATCTCAAGGCAACTGGTGCATGTGGAAGTGCCATTCTGGCTGTCAGAATCACCATGTAGACCACACCACCTGCCAAAACGAAAACAAAGACCTAATCTGCCAGAGTCCATCGTTCTGGGAACGTCTCGAAATGTACTCACTTAGCTTTTTGGCTTCTATAGTTCTGCTTCTAGCTAACTTAGCTAACTGTTCTGGCTAGCTGAGGTGTGTCAATCCAGGATGTGGTTTTTATGCTTAAATGCTTCCCCTGAGAAAGAGTTGGTGCAACACCGGGACCCTGAATCCCCAGCGTCCTTGAGAGCCGGATACTAAAGACTAATTGTTGGCTTAAGCCCAGAGCAGAGTAGTCTTTTCTGATGGTCAGTCTACAACAAAATGGCCTTTTTATTCTACATGAGGCCTTGAGATCCATTGTAACCAGTGTGTACAATAGTGGCTCACTTTCTTTTATGATTGTGAGTTCCTGGTATAGATTTATCACAATTTAACCACCCTCTATTGATCGTTTTTTATTATTTCTAGTCCTGTGGCTTTTAGAGATGAAATGGAGCATTTAGAGGTGATGGCTGACATGATAAAGCTTAGTCGTCCACATTCTTTTTTTGGCCCCTGTTGTTTGTGTTTTTGGTTTTCTGATTCCCCTTCCCCTTATCTTTCTGTTGCTTATTTAAATATTGTTTGGGATTTCATTGTGATTTGTGTATAGAGTATGTAAGCCTTGGTATACATTTTCTAGGGTAAATAAATTTTTATAGCTAGTATTCCAGTGTTGCCATAGTGACCAGATTATTACCAGTTCAAAAACTCAAGACTGTGAGCTCTGTTAAAGTTTCTTTACTCTCCCCACTTTATGGCCATTGTAACTGTCTCTCTTACATGCATTGATAACCATATGAAACAATGCTACAATCTTTGTTTCTATCATCAAACAAAATCTAGAAATTTCCAGAGAAGTTATTTTATCTACTCACATTTTGCTCTTTCCATTGCTTTTTTTCTTTTCTTTTCCAATATCCAGGATCCTCTTCATTTCCTTCCTTGTTAGAGCATGTCTGCAGCCATTTTCTCAGGTAGTTCATCATGATAGGATACACATGACAATTGAAAATGTTTGACAGCAGAAGCAAGAAGTAGGCTGATGACATTTTCATTCACTCACAGGAAGCAGACAAGAAAGAACAGGAAGTGGTGCAGAGCTATGAACCCTCAAAGTGATGTATTTCCTCCATGAAGATGTGTCTCCTAAAGATTCTATAGTTTCAAGCAGGACCCAACATTTTACTGCATATAGGAAACTCACCTCAGGCACAAAGACAGACACTACCTCAGAGAAGAAGGATGGAAAACAATTTTCCAAGCAAATGGTCCCAAGAAACAAGCTGGTATAGCCATTCTAATATCAAATAAAATCAAATTTCAGCCTAAAGTAATCACAAAAGATAAGGAAGGACACTTCATACTCATCAAAGGAAAAATCTACCAAGATGAACTCTCAATTCTGAACATCTATGCTCCAAATACAAGGGCAGCCACATTCATAAAAGAAACTTTTCTAAAGCTCAAAGCATACATTGCATCCCACAGAATAATAGTGGGAGACTTCAACACCCCACTCTCATCAATGGATAGATCAGGGAAACACTAACTAAACATAGAAACAGTGAAACTAACAGAAGTTATGAAACAAATGGATTTAACATATTTATAGAATATTTTATCCTAAAACAAAAGAATATACCTTCTTCTCAGCACCTCATGGTACCTTTTCCAAAACTGAACATATACTCGGCCACGAAAAAGACCTCAGCAGATATAAGAAGATTGAAATAATTCCATGCACCCTATCAGATCACCACGGAACAAGGCTGGTTTTCAATAACAATAAAAACAACACAAAGTCCACATACATATGGAAACTGAACAACATTCTACTTAACAATAACTTGGTCAAGGAAGAAATAAAGAAAGAAATTAAAGATGTTTTAGAATTTAATGAAAATGAAGACAGAACCTACCCAAACTTTGGGGCACAATGAAAGCAGTGCTAAGAAGAATAGTCATAGCTCTGAGTGCCTCAAAAAAGAAACTCAAAGGAGCATACACTAACAGCTTGAAAGCACAACTGAAGGCTCTAGAACAAAAAGAAGCAATGCACACAAGAGTAGAAGGCAGGAAATAACCAAACTCAGGGCTGAAATCAACCAAGTAGAAACAAAAAGAACTATGCAAAGAATCAACCAACAAGAACAAACCAACAAGATAGATAAACCTTAGCCAAACTAAGCAGAGGGCATAGAGACAATATCCATACCAGCAAAATCAGAAATGAAAAGGGAGACATAACAACAGATATTGAGGAAATAAAAAAAATCATCAGTTCCCACTACAAAAGACTATACTCAACAAAAGTGGAAAATCTAGATGAAATGGACAATTTTCTAGACAGATACCAGGTACCAAAGTTAAATCAGGATCAGATAAATAATCTAAACAATTCCATAAACTCTAAAGAAATAGAAGCAGTCATGAATAGTCTCCCAACCAAAAAAAAAAAAAAAAAAAAAAAAAAAAAAAAA
>BDUI01001917.1:100359-111276 GCA_002335545.1 Apodemus speciosus
TAGCCCTGGCTGTCCTGGAACTCACTCTGTAGACCAGGCTGGCCTCGAACTCAGAAATCAGCCTGCCTCTGCCTCCCAGAGTGCTGGGATTACAGGCGTGTGCCACCACTGCCCGGCTTTTATTATTATTATTATTTTTTTTTTGGTTTTTTGAATTCTTTATTCTGTATTTTTGGCCACATATTTTCCTGCCTCAGCCAGTAGTGAAACTTTGAGAAGCTGTTGCTAGCATAGGCAGCTTCCTATTGCAACCATTGGCCAGTGCGGATTTTTACYGAGTTGGCTATCTACAGAAGAGACTCATGAGACCACTGCCCTACGATGTGACCGGTTTAATGGTTATTCCAAAGAGGCCTAAGGGTTATAAGACGTTATGAACAAGATAATGGTTATAAAGTGTAGAAGAAGCTATGAACAGGATTCCCAGAAACATTTAAACCCTGCTATGAAGCCAGTCGGTGACAGTTACTGCTCATCACCAATTTGACAGAATTAGAGCCACACGGGACCATGGCCGTCGAGGGCATTCTCTTGGTTCGTACGATGCCATTCCTTGGATAGGGCATCCTGGACTGCTAAAGAGTGAGGAGTGTGAGGCCCTGAGTAGTGGCATGCACGCGTTCGCATCCCTCGCTGCTTCGTGACTATGAAGTGATCAGCCCTTTCAACCTGTCCCACGAAGGGACCGCGCATTAAACAGTGAGCCAGCCCAAAGACAACCCTCCTCCCATAAATTCTGTCCAAGTCTTATCACAGTCACGGGAAATGGAAGGCAAGATGGGTTACTGTGAATTTTAGTGATGGCATTGGCTAGATATTATTCATTTTACATGTATTCATGTATTGTCTGCAGATATGTCTGTGCCCCACATGTCTGCAGTGTCCATGGAGACCAGAAGAGGGGCGTCAGATCCTCTGGGACTGGAGTTAACAGTTACACTCCGGGAGCTGAGAATTGAACTTGGGGGTTCTCTGGAAGAACAGAAAGTGCTCTTAAGAGCTGAGCCATCTCTCCTGCTCTCAGGACATTGTTTATAGGCAGAGGTTGTGCTTACAGTTTTATAGCAGGGGAGACCCAGAGGTTCRGAATGGTGTGTGTCTGTTGTCTCATGAGTGTTAGACAGAGACACACAAACATCAAAGAACAGTCATTTTGTCTTGTACAGCTTGTAAGGTGGAGGCTCTTGCCTCAGGCTTCCCTATGAGCCAGAATGGTTGCAATGCCTTACAAATTACTTGGTGTTCATCTTCTGTTACCTAGGCACCGCCTAATGAAAGGCCACACTAGTTTCTAGTGGCAACTGATTCTCCAGGGACTAAACTCAAAGCAAGGAACAAGAGAGCAAATGGCAGAAGGTAATAGCGTAGTAATAGATCCCTGCAGAGACCAGCCTAAGTCCTCAGCCATCCTGAGACCTTATACTATAGGAACAGTTTCTGCTCTAAAAGCTTTTACGTTTAAAATACGGCAGGAATGTGCCATAGTATTAGGAGACCAGAGCAGAACAAAAGGGTTTCCTGGATGTCAGGGAGAGGGTGTGTGTGCCCGCTAGCGTGTTTTGAACCTTGAACCAAAAGAAATGACAAACCTACTTACACCTTTTATTTTCATACGGTAGTTAATCATTTGCACCAAACGAAAGGAGTCGGAATACAGTCCCAGGGAGCAATTCCAAACCATTCACTCATCCAGCATCTGACCTTTTATACTTCTTAGTCCCTGATGCCTGGGAGACGAGTCTTAGTCTAGTCAGGGAGAGAGTTAAAAATTGCTCTGGGTTTGCACGCGGCAGGGACCAGCCTTTCACATTGTCCCACGTGGTCCCAGCAGGTGAGTGTGGGTGTGGGCGCGTGCGGCTCGTGGTGTCTGCGGAGTGAGCGCGAACACGTGTCAGAATGGCTGGGGTCACAGTGCATGTCCGGGTGTCACCTCACCCTTCCTCGGAATAGTCTCCTGGACCAGCATCAGAGAGAAGCCGGCGTCTCTGGCCCACTCACCGGAGGCGGTGCGGGAAGATCCCGCCGTGCGCGATTGTGAGTGAGCGTGGGCGCACGGGGGCCGGGCGATGGCGAGCTCGCGCGCAGGCGCAGAGTGCGCGAGCCGGCGGTCGCCGCAGAGCGCGGGGGGCGGAGCCGGAGCGCGGGGACCAGGCCATGGCGGCCGCCGGGCGCTGGTGCCGGCGCTCGGCCCGGGAGCGCCTTTGTCGCCGCGGAGGATGGTGACCTCACGGCTCAGGCCGCTTCCGCTGCCTCCGCCTCCCGAGACGCCGCAGCCGAGGCCGGACGCGGGAGAGCCGCCGCTGTGAGCCGCGCATACCGGCTTCCACCCCAACCCCCCGCCCGCCGTCGGAACCGAAGATCTCACCGGAGGGGCGGGAATCGGAGCCGGGCAGCAGCGGACACCGCCATCCCCAGTGCCGCCCCGCAGGCAGGGAGGCCGCGGCTCCAGGTGACTGCGGTCAGCCGGGAGCATCCCGCAGGCCTGCTGCCCTTTGCGCCTCCCCTCCCCCATCCTTGCTCCTCCCCGCCGCGCCCCCTCCTCCTCCGGCTCTTGGCCGGGGCCTGGTCCCCGCTCTGCACCGCGCCCTCCCGCCCACCCCAGAGCAGCGATCTGTCTCCTGCGACCGCTTCGCAGAGCCTCATACTCGGGGCCTCGGCTGCCTCCTCACCATCCTCCATCCTTCCTCTCTCCCGCGCCTGGAGAGGGAGAGAACCCTCACATTCCTGAGATGCCCTCCCTGGGGCTCACCCCTCTTTGCTCTCCGGTACCCCGGTTGCAAGGCCTTTCCCGGTCTCTCTCGCAGAGGTGTCCAGTCCGGGCTCCTTTGCTCCAGGTTTGCATTTCTAACTTTCCCTCTTTGGCGTTTTTCTTCACTCTTTGCTTTCAAGCTTCCTCCCTCTTTCCTGGCGTCTCCTCGCCTCGCAGCCCCTAAACTCAGCCTAACCATGTGCAGTTGGTGCAGGTTGCGGGGTTCAGAAAGACCTGCCAAGCCCATCGACTAGGGGGACCCCTGGCTTAGTGTGCAGTGCGTCTCTCTTCAGTCACGAGCCGCTCATCTCTGTGTTCCTTTTCTCGCTTGCCATTCCTGGGTTCGCCCTCTCCACCTCTGCTTTCCCACCCTAGGATCTTTGTGGAATGAACCCCCTGTTATATCTGGGGGGTTAGGAACTTGGCTCGACTCTTCTAAGCGCGTCTTTCGGTGTGTGGCGCGGTAGAGCCAGCACCCTTGGCGAGGCAGGGAGCACCGGGCTTCTCTTCCTGGCAGAGTTTCTGCTCCGCGTAATCCCCTAGCCTKGGGGCTGCTGCGTCCGTGCCGCGCTGCTGTGCTGCGCTCGCTGCCTGCTTGCGGGCGAGCTGGCTTGGGGTTACTACAGTTCAAATGTATCTGAGAAAAGCAGGCGGGGTTGGGGGAGGTGTGGGGAGAGAGTGAGATGGGGGCGGGGGAAGGGGCCTTTGCAGTGGGAAGGCATCAAAGATTAATGGATGGCTTTGCATCGCCTTCTGCAGTAAACAGGAAACTAGTCTGAAAGGAAGGGGGTGGAGGCCGTGTGTGTGTGTGTGTGTGTGTGTGTGTGTGTGTGTGTGCGTGTGCGCGCGCGCGCCTTTATAAAATACCGAGTGTGCAGTTTTGTGGATCTTGAACCAGACCCAAAAGGATGAGCTGTCGGTGCTGCAGTCGTGACCCAGGCTGAGCGTCCAATGGCAGAGGTAGCATTGTTTTCCTTCTGTCGGGCCCTTACGTTGGACGATGGCTCTTGAGTGTGGACTCTTATCCATGGATGTGGTTTCGGAGATGATGAGGAATCACAGGATTGCTAGTAGTTTCTGTGGAAACCAAGTACATACAAAGTTAGCTAGCAACACAGTGGGAGCGGGGAGAACTAGCTATATTTAAAACGTGTGCCAACGCTTATGTAAGGAAGTTCTCTTTCCTGGTTTCCTCCTTTCTGGGCGGAGTTACTTCGGATTTTAGGGTCCAGCTTCGCCCTCTCTTGTCTTTTTTTTTTTTTAAGGTCTCAACATCCCAACAGATAGCCTCCTTGTCCCCCATTTGGGTAACATCGATTTTAGTTGATTTAGAGTTTGTTTGAATTGCTGGGGGCAAAGAAAGGTTGATGGTGATGGTTTTGTTTAGCTTTTAGATGAGCAAAGAGGTGTAACTTTCAGCCCTTAAATTATCTGGGGTCAATTTAAGTCCTCACTAGTTTTACATTGAGTCGTGTGTTATTCTTATGTTTGCTTTGTCTTTCTAAAAAGGTAATTAAGGAGTTGTGGGATTCCTTTTTTTTTTTCTTTTCATAATACCACATTTTCTTTTTTTACTTAAGATAGTTTTCCAGCAGAGCCCAGCCATTACATTTTTCTTACTGTTGAAGATTCTTTATCTGATTTCTCCCTATTCAAAACGAAACYGCGGTAGTTTTAGAAAAATGCAGAGTGAGGATCTGTGTTTCCTAACCCTCAAACCCTGTAATAAACTGCACATTATACAAGACACTGTTGTTTCCATGTCTTGGAAAGGCATTTCTTAAAACAGCTAGGGTTTGGGATTTGGGTGAATATTTATTGAATTTTTCTGTTTCTGAGAAGAAAGTTTCCTGTTTCTGGGATGCAAACTTTTCATTTTTTAGCTGCTGTGCTGTCTAAAGTAGGTTTGAGTCATCTTTCGTTTMCGTGGCTTGCAGAGACATGATGGAAAATTCATTTCCAGTTTCTTTCTGTTAAGTCCAGGAAATTTTAGGATCTTATAGGAAAGATAAGATAGTGCAGAAAGTTTATATATTTGCATTTGGGTGTGTTAGACCTTTTGCTTTTTGTTGTTCCTGTGTCTGGGATCCTTGGGTATCGTGGTTTTAAGACAATTCTTATCTCCAATTTAATAATTGCTCATTGGCTGAGTTTGACACTAGACCCAGAAAAACATATTAGGTTTGAACCAATCATTAATGATATATAATTTCTGTTGTTTATTTAGTGTGTCTGTGTGGGCAGATGTGCAGTATTTTGGTGCTGCTGTGGAGGTCAGAGGACAACTAGAGAGTAAGTTCTCACTTTGAGTCTCAGGGATTCAGTTTGCGTCCTCACAGCTGCCCTCAARCATCGGAGCCGTCTTGCTGGCCCAGACCRCTGTAGTTTTGCTTCATGTTCTTACAGCCTAGTAGTATGGAAGATGTGAGTAATCTCAAGCTTCTGTAATCATGACAAACAGCTCTGAATTTTGTCTAGATGTTGGTTTGGTGCATGGAGCTAGAGTATAGAACACTGACTTTTATTTGTGATGGTTTCCACATGTCCCGTGCATGCCTACTTGAGCAAGGTTCAGAATTACAAAGCTCTGAGACATGGGGTCGGTCTTTGCTATTACTTTGCTTTGCTAAGGCCTGTTTCCTCCATGTATTACTACAGGGCATCTTCCTAATGACTAACAACAGGTCCAGAAATAAATGATCCATTGAATAAGTAATGGATTTGTTCTTAAGTGGGGTACTTCATCTACCCCAGTCCCTTTAGATGTTTGCTCTTTGTTTCTGGATAGTCTTCTGCACTGATAGCTTTAGGGACCCACAGTTTCTTTTTTCTTTTTTCTTTTTCTTTTATGGTTACATTCATGAGACAGGAGCTGTAGGTGRGAATTCCCAGAGAACATGTACCTTTAGGCTAATGGATTTCTTTTGCAACATAGATGATCCCTATAAGGATTAGGCAGCATTTTTCCCCCACCCACATTCAGATCTAGATTTTCACAGTAGGAGTATGTGCTAATTTTTTTCCTTTAGAGCTACAATAAATGGGAGACGTCATCATTTAAAAAGTAACGTTAAACACAGAGGAAGTTTCCAGATTAGATAAATACTGACCACAAATATTRGCTCATTGATGCCTGCTTTTGCTTGTTAGACAAATGACAGTAGTGAATTATATTGGATTCTAGAATATGCAGAAATAGTTGCTTTACCAGTATAGTATTAAGGCTGCCTACCATTGTACATCTCTTWTATACCCAAACCTGTAAAAAYTCAGGTCCCTTTCATAAATGGCATATCGCTTATGAGCATCCTTCTGCATGCTTTTCTTAAACTGTATTAATTGTCATTCAGTAGTAGAGGCCTAGGGGCGGGGCAGCTTGTGTGAGTTGGTTCTTTCCTTCCACCACGTAGCTTCTAGGGCTCGAACTCAGGCTCCCAGGCTTGGCAGCAAGCACTCTTCTTGCCGAGCAAGCACTCTTACTTGCTGAGCCATCCCAACTGCCGTCTCTAGATTCCTTACAACACCTAATACAGTGTGAACTAGGTAGGTTATTTTTRTACCGTATTATTTAGGGATCAGTGACGAGAAACRGTCTGAACATATTTGGAACAGACATTTTTAATATTTTTAGGCCAAGATTATTGACTGCACAGATACAGACCCTGTGGATATGCAGTGCTGACTCTAGTCGAAAGAGCGTCCCCTAAATTGAGGTTTCTTGACTTTGTGGTTTACAGTCAAGGCCGGTTAGAGAGATGTTATTCTTTGTGGTAGTTTTTCCCTTAGGWCAGAGTTGCTCTGTTCAAGTCCCACTGTATATTTTTGTGTATAGGAAAATGGTTAAAAGCTTTTACTCACTTCAAGTCATCAGAATTGCAGTCTTTATAAAACAACAATAACGTATTATCTGCATCATGTTTACATATATAACCCGTTTGGAGAATGATTAATAAAGAGTCATTAATACCCTTTCCATGGTGTGCTAAGCCCAATTCCTTTTAGTTCAAAGTATCAGAGCTAGGGAGTCCCACAGTTCCAGAGTCGGACGGGAACACTGACAAACACTTAACTAACACAGCAATCTGTCACTATAATTTCCTTCACAAATAAATGTTTTCACTTCTCCTGTAATGTCTGAAATTACTGCCAAAGCTAGAAATGTGTTTAGCTTTCTCAGCAGAATTCTTAAAAGGATATTGTCAGAGCCAAGAGTCCAGAATCCTCTCTACTCTTGAAGCTGTCCTTTACCCTCTTGGGTTTTCCTTGTGCTGTTCCACAGATTAATTTGTAGCTATTTCATCAAAGTGCCCTTTAAGATCCTCATAACTGCTTTCCAGTTCCTTCCTTTACCCCCATCCCCGTTTCTTTCCATTTTCTTTATGCTTGTCATTGTCTAAGCAGAGATCTTCCTGACTCAGAGCTTGGCATCTCCCACGGCCACGCAAGTCTGCTCCCCTTGCCAGGGAAGCATTTGATAAACTTGGGTTTCCTTTTCGGAAGAGAGACTGAGGATTCTAAACTGAGTTCGGGAAAAGGAAACAGTGTTGCAAGTTGTGTTACTTTGTGTCTTCACCGAACATTCTCTGCTCTGCATGTCCAATGTTCAGTTGGGAGTGTGGCTCTGTAGCTTTCTTCACAGATGCAGGGTCACGGGTCTGAACTCCGCAACTGTAAAAAGGAACAAAAGGAATTCTTAGTACTTCAGTTTTGATTATGAACAATTAAGGATCAGGGGAGATGTAAGATGCAGAGAACTGAACCTGTTACTCTTTCATTACTGTATGCTTTTTCATTTAGTAAATATGTAAGAGTTTACCCAGCTTCTTAGGTAAGTCCATCTCAAATAATTACATAGGGAGGATATTTTCTTCAAATTAGAACATTCTTATGGGCTGCTTTGTTGCCAGGGTAGATTTGGAGCTGGCGGCTTCTTTCAATTTTGAAGTGTGAACATTTAAAGTCTGAATCACATTGGGGCMGCTCTGAAAGTGTGAGCGTTTTGATGGAATACGAATGCAGAAGCASAGTAGGAATGTGCCCAGGACAGCMCATTAGATTCTYGGGAGGCTCTCAAAAGGTGGTCGGTGTTGACTTCTTTTTACAACTTTCATCTTTTGGCTCTTTTAGGTCTGCTCCAAGGAAACAATCAAAACCAAACCATGGCTGCRAAGGAGAAGCTGGAGGCGGTGTTGAACGTGGCCTTGCGGGTACCGAGCATCATGCTGCTGGATGTCCTGTACCGGTGGGACGTCAGCTCCTTTTTCCAGCAGATCCAAAGAAGCAGCCTCAACAACAACCCCCTTTTCCAGTACAAGTACCTGGCTCTCAATATGCATTATGTAGGTAAGTGTCTGCGCGCGCGNGGTAACTAAAACCCCACTTCTTCTATTCTCCCCAGTAATTAGCTGTGGTCGCTGTATTTAACCAATCATTTTACATTGGGAATCAAAACTTACATAGCATTACTTGGTGTACGGAGGATCTGCTCATCGGGGTCGGGGGGTGGGGGGGCAACCAGATCTTGGGGGCTAGTGTTTACACTTGACTTCACAGCAGCACCGCACTATTGCTGTGAAGAGACACCATGACCACGGCAACTCTTAGACAGGGAAATATTTAATTGGGGGCTTGTTTACAGTTACAGACGTTTAGTCCATCAGCATGATGGTGGTAAGCAAGGCAACATGCAGGCAGATGCTAGAACAACAGCTGAGAGCTCTATATCCTGACCCTTAGGCAGAGAGGAAATACTGGGCATGGCACGGGGCTTTTGAGCTCTCAAAGCACACCCCAGGGATGAGCCTCCTACAAGGCCATTCCTCCTGATCTTTTCAAATAGTCCCCCTGGTGACCAAGCACTCAAACCTATGAGCCTATGGAGGTCATTCTCATTTAAACCACCACACGCCCCTTAATGGACTAAATTGCCTGATAACGATATCATTTTCTTTATACAATTAACTTTCAGAAGGAAACCATGAGGCTGGCTAGTCAAGTAGAATAGGATTCTTGTAGACTTCTGATTTGTGCAGTTGACTAGTGAGTGAGTGTGTGTGTGCTGTGTGTAGCATATGTTTTTATATATGTGTGTGTGTGTGTGTGTGTGTGTGTGTGTATGTGTGTGTGCGTGTGTGCTTGTCTGAGCATATGGGAGTGAATGATACAGACAACAAAGGAGGTTTTCAGTTCTCTTTTCTCTCTCTGCCACTTGCCTCGGCTGCGTGATCAGAAAGCTCTTGGCATTCACTTGTCTCTGCCACTCGGGTGTTAGGGTACAGGCACGCATGTTCAGCTGTGGCTGGCCCTTTATGTGGGTATTGGAGAATTCCAATTGAGATCTTCATGCTTGCAGAACAAGCCTCGTGTCTGCTGAGCTCTCTTCCTAGGCCTTTTAAGTTCTCACTGTCCACTGTCTAATCATTTTAACTGGATAGAAAAGATTTCTAAATATTCAGAGAAAATAGCATAAGAAGAAATGAACGCATGAAACTTCTCCTTCTCCTTAAATTCTCAACGTTGGCTACCCAGGGTCTTTGGAGGTTGGCTTAATCATGAGGGATCTGTGCTAGGATATTTCAACTCTGGATTGAAAAAGCAGTGCCCACTTGAACCAGCCATCAGTTACCTAAGGGAACATATCTTTAGACTCTTGTATGCTATCGTCCCTGGTTCCCTCAGCTCCCAGGCTGGCTCCTTTTATGAACACGTTGTGGCATTTGGGCATTTCCTTACATTTGTTCCGATAAATGCAGTTCCTGGTTTTTCCTGCTTTGGGTGGCNAAAAAAATCACTTGCAAGTATAATTAATATTTAGAAGTTTTAGAGTGTAATATTTTCTTCCGCAGAAAAAGATAATCCTAGACTAAGACTTGGTATGCTTTGAGGGTAAAGAAAGTCAGGATATTATGGCATGGAAAGAAATCTGTTCAAATTAACTTTTATCTTAGCAACTATTAAAACACAGATTAAATGGTGTATTGTACTTAAAGACAAGTTTGTTATTAGATTTGTAAAGCAACAGAGTCTATCTTTTATAAAGTTGTAGACAGTTTGTCCTGTCTCTAAGAGATACTCATTTTATCCACAGATGGGTTTCTGAGCCCTAACACCTTAGCCCTTAGCAGCCTGTAAGAGTGTGCTGGGTCAGCCATCATGAGAAGTAAGTCGAGGTAGAAAGGATAGCACATTACACACAGAGCATGTGGGCTCCGTGAACTCACCTCTCCGTGTGACGTGACCACAGGAAAATGAGTGACATGAGGACCCTGCTCTATGTTGGGGACCCTGGAATGCTCAGCCGCAGACTGTCCACATGAGCCGGTTGTGGGAAGCACCTCCAGTCAGTTGTTCTTTTTTCCAGTCACATTGTTCTTTAGCTTTAATGTAGGAAGCATTTTCACCTGGGGTTTTAAAAAGTGCTGCTATCATACCATTTCTAAAATGTTTGGACTAGTTATTACACAACAACTGCCTACTAAGCAGAAGATTAATTTTAGAAGTTGAATAGGTTCTGATGCAATTGAAATCCACTCTGCCTTGTAACTTGGGGAACTCAGTGGAGCTTTCGTAAATACAGTGATTAGGTGAAGTCCATGGTCGGGTGAGCACAGCGCCTGTGTGAACTGGTATTTTGTTGTTTGGTTGGAGTGCCTCTTTCAGAATAGTATGTAATCTAATGCTTCAGTTTACAAAATTTACTCCTAGATACGCYGTAAAAATTCTCAAGTGTCAGAGAATTGCATTTGTGGTCAGAAACCAGAACATTAAAAGTGTTAAAGTGTTTCCCTCCTGCCTGTTCTTTACGTAGTCCTCTGAGTGCCTCAGCATAGCTATTATTTCCTTGTGTAGAAGTCCAAGCTTCACCTGCGAGTGTAAGTCAGTGTGGCTGTGTCTTCTCTTTCTCTGTGATSGAGCGCGAGCGCAGTGGGCCTGTGGGCCTGTGGGCCTGTGGGCCTGCCTCCGAAACCTCGGCTCTCACTTGCTTATGGGGAGACATCACTACTGTGCTCAGTAGTGATGTGTTCTTCTGTTGAGACTGGGTTTTATTATGTAGCCCAGGCTACCTCCAGATATAGTATTAGAGCTACCATCCCCCCGCCTCAACTTCCCAAATGATCTCCTTACAGGTCTTTATCACACTCAGGAATATAAAGTTTTGTGCTGTTTTT
>BDUI01001917.1:120729-133215 GCA_002335545.1 Apodemus speciosus
TCACTGAGCTGCGTCAGGCTGAACCCTAAGGCAGAACTGAAGTCCAGGTTATGGAGGGCACTGCTTACTCGCTGCCTCGTCACTGGCTCGTCCTTAGCTTGCTCTCTCGTACAGCCCAGGCTCACCTGCCCTGGGACAGTGTCACTCCTAGTGGGCCATGCCTCCCATGACATCCCTCAGTCAGGATTGTCTCACAGATATCACCACAGGCTAACGGGATCCAGGCAGTTCCTCAGCTGAGGTTCCATCCTTCCAACAACTCTAGGTTATGTCATGTTGACATTAAAAGCTAAGGAGTACCCTCCCACCCCAATTCTTTGTCTTAACTTACCCCCTTACTCCTCCTCCACACCCCTCCTACCTTCCTTCTTCAAGACTGTCACAGTCTTGATAGGCAGCCACTCCTTGGTATTTAGCTCAGGCTGGCCTTGACCTCTCCGTACTCTTCCCTCAGCTGATTCAGACTCCCGAGTGTTAGCATTGCTCAGGAGTTGTGTTCCGTTTTGGGCTTGGTTGCCTTGGGGTATGGCTCACAGTTTTGACTGCAAAGCTGTCTCTGTTTCCCACTGCTTCTGGACCACCTTTGGGTCCAGTTAGTGTCCTTCCTCTGTGACCATGACAGCCCCTTTGCGATCTACCATGTTGCTTCTGCTGCACTGAGGGCTGTATCTCTGCTGTAGAGATCCTGAGCTCCTCCTGTCTGGTCACACGGGTTGTCTGTTAGCTCTGCGTTCCTGCAGGTACTTGATCTTCAGGGAGCTCATCTCTAAGCCCCTGCCAGTTGGCTTCATGTGACCGGCCTGGACATTACCTCGCCGCCAGCCACTGCACTCACACCTTGACGTCACGTCAGACTTCCTCTTCCCYCTGTGTTTGCTGTTTCAGTAGCAGAACCATCCTCTTGATTGCCCAAGCTAGAAAGTTCACGCCACCTCCGCTTCCGTATTTTCAGCCACTCATGCAGAGAGCGACACTTAGATCTGTTTAAATATGTTTCTCAGAGCTGACCGCCAACTCCAGAACCAAGCTGTGGCTCTGGCAATAAAACACATTCCTTGATTCCTTATGACTCTTCCTCCTCTTCTTCCTCTTCCTCCCGTCCTTCCTTCTCCTCCCCACCCCCGCCCCGTTCATCCGCAGTCCTACTGTCTCTCTAATAACAGAAATCAGGTTCATCAGTAACATGGGTTTTAATGTTATATGTTTATTTTCTATTTTATGTATTAAAGTGTTTTGTCTTTGTGTATGTCTGTGCACCCATGCATACCTGGTGCCTGTGGATCTGTTGGGGTTGAAGTTAGAGTTTGTATGCTGGGAATCAAACCTGGGTCCCTTGSAAGAATAAGTGCTCTTAACTGCTGAGCCATCTGTCTCCCTCCCTGGTCAGTGATGTAGTAAACAGGTCATCGTTTTTAAATGTTACCAGTTTACTTAGTTATAAATTACCATTGGCTTAGTTTCGTCATTATCAACCTTATTTAGGGTTTTCGGTTATTACCACAGAACAAACATTGATGTATGTTCGCTCAAAATCAAGCTGTAAGTTTGAGTGAGGGGTTCCCAGAGTGGAAGAGGTTCTGCTAATCTTGTCAGTAGCAGGCAAAGAGCTATTTGTACCTGTTGGTTATGTGAACACATTAAACAGGTTCTTCTTTTGATCTTGGCTGTCCATTTGGAATAAGTGKTTTTTTTGTTTCTTTGCTTGTTTTTTGTTTTTTCATACCCAGGAGGATTTTTGGAAGTGATTTGTGGGTATTGTATCTCAAAAATACTGTCATTATTGAAAACAAGAGTGNATTCTATGTAAGTACACTGTAGCTGTCTTCAGACACCCCAGAAGAGGGCGTCAGATCCCATTACGGATGGTTGAGAGCCACCGTGTGGTTGCTGGATTTGGACGCAGGACCTTCGGAAGGGCAGTCAGTGTGCTTAACTGCTGAGCCAGCTCTCCAGCCCCAGAAGGGCTTTCAAAAGAGGCAAAGTATATGATATTCATTCTGGCTGGATGGGCAAGGAGGTTTGTTTTCAAATATAAAATATTCCCAAGAATTTATATGTAAAACAAAGAGCCCCCATTCTACAGCAGGCTGTAGATCAGGGGGTCTCTGTCCTGGGAACAGGAGTGTGTTAGCCCTGTTCATTCTCTGTTGTGGCCACTGCATGTGACCTCTACCCGCTGGCTGCAGCAGCACCTCCTCCTGAGTAGTCTCACAGCCAAAGTGTGTCCCCAGACCTCACTGCGAGCCACCCAGTACCCCGGCTGCCCTTACGCAGGAGCTGCAGCTGGGCAGGGACCCTCAAGTGGGACGTTGTCCTATAGACACTAAAGGTTAAGTTTCCATAGGAATAAGATGAAACAGTTGGGACATTTTCTTCTTCTTTTGGACATCATTAAGTCCAAGATTTAAATATCTGTCGAGGAGGCCAGAAAGAAGTGGGGAGAAAAAGCAGTATGAGAATAATTAAAATTCACCTGGGTATGCAGTCATCACCGAGTGCTGAGACTGTGGTASGTGTGTGCGTGCACGAGTGTATGCGCGTGTACACATTAGGTATGTAAATGCAGGTGCTTGAATACCTGGGTAGGGCTCTTATGTGGGTACTTTTTATTTGTTCATACTGCAAAGATTTTGAGCTCTCGTCTTTGTTCAGTATGAAAGTAGATTAGGTTTCTTTGAAATTAGCATCTTTTGCAAGCTTCCTGTAAGTGGCCAGAATGTACAGATTGTTCCCACGCTGTTCAGGGACCACGTCAGACTCCTTAAGAGGCGATTGCATAAAGGAGTCAGTCACTAGCCCTGGTGGTAAGCTCCCTGGATTTGTTAATTTTTGTTGCTGCTATTCATTTACTTGTAATGGCTTGCATACTACTTTATAGCAAGCTTTTTTTCCCTTCTAATTGCAAAGTGGTATCCTTGAGGGCTTTTCTGTGCATGTCACACATTCTTTATCTCCTCCCCCATCTCCCCACAATGTTCCAGTTGAAAGTGATGTTCCAGTCCCAGAGAAGACTAGAGAGCAGTGCCCTGGTGTTTGGTTTKGTTTTGTAGTGTGTGGGGCTCCCTGTCAGCATCCCACGGTTGCATAAATGGAAAAGGTCGATGGAGGAAAAAAGGCTCTGGTTCCCAGAAGAATGGCGGGCGGGGGCACTTGCTTCTGGCTGGCCTAGTGAGCCGACCACCTGATCGTCAGTCATGTCCTTCTGAGCAGCTCATCTGATCCTTTCTGATAAAATTAGAGCTCCTTGGCTTAGTGTACCATGAACTTGTGAGGTACGCACGAGTGCGCCAGTTGCCCGTACGCTTGCATGTGATTGGATGCACATGGAGATCCCCGTCTTCCTCCATGGCTCTTTGCTTGTATTTACCAAGACAGAGTCCCCGGCTGAACCCAGCGCTCTCTGTTTAAGGCTCTTCTAGTTAGCCAGCTTSTTCCCTCCCTCTCTGCCTGGAGTTGTAAGTGGTCCCCGACTGCCTGGCTTTTTGTGAACCCCATTCCTCATGCTTGCAGTAGCAAGGGCCTTGGCACCGAGCCATCTCCAGCTGTCTTTCCCGCTTCCCCTTTCTCTTCTCCACCTCCTTCTCATCTTTCYTTCTCCTTCTTTCTCATTCCCCCTTCTCCCTCTTTACCTTGTAAATTAGAACTTGTCGAAGCCAGCAGTGTTCCCTTTGTCAGTCCGAGTTGCACTTGGAGATGTTTGTCAACACGAGTCTTCCTTGCAGTGTGGTGTGCAGTGCTAACCTACCCAGAAGTCTATCTCCATGGTGGATTCGCTATGAGCACAGGCCTCGCGCGGTTGGTTTCCCTTCCAACAAGCTCAGCTTAGCTCTGCTGGGCCGCAAGGGAGCATACCCGCCCATGGGCGTGGCTGTCCTACTGAAGCCAGCCAGATGGATTCTACAGGCCTATCCTGAGAAACACAAACTTGATGAAGTGAAGGGAGGCAAAGGGGCTAGGAACCGTGCTCTCTGGAGTAGGGTGGTCAACAGGCAGGGCTAGGCTGGCCCGCAGCAGCGAAGGGGGCAGCATTTGGAGTGAGCCCTGCCTGGGGTCCTCGAGGGTCGCAGTCCAGGCGCTGGCGGAGGGAATTAGTCAGGGCGTTGTGGTAATGACCCCAAGCCTGACTGTTCTGCTGGGATGTAGACCTCCCTTAGGGTCCTTAGCTGACAATGTAGTGCGTATGCATGAAAAAGAACTAAAGTGATGAAAGGGATTAGAAGGGTTTCAGATCAAGGGAGTGTAATGTAGACCTGGCTTTTGTAACAACTTACAAAGACAGGAGTAAAACAAGCACTACTCAGCCTAACGTAAAAGCTGCACAGAACCAGTTAGATAAAAAGGAACCTGGCCATGTAGACCGTCAAAGAGGTCATTTTAAATAAATCCATGAACTTAAGAATTCCGTTTTCCAAAAGTTTGAGATGGTCACCCACCATATTTGCATTGTTGCTACAGCATTTCATACAGCTGTGAGTAGCTGGTTGTGGGAGTGGTGTTGCTCGCAGCCCAGCATGCTGGTATCGTGGATGTGTAGGGGTTCCTATGTGAGTGACAGTCTTGGACAGATGAGCGTCTCACCACTGACGTATGCCCCAGCTTCTCCTTGTAAGTTCTGTTATGACAAATTAGAATTTAAAATAAGAAAAGTCAGAGACCAAGCACAACTTTTAAGAAGGTGGACGGGACAGGCCGTGTGGCAAGTGACTTTAATCCTTGCACTCGAGAGGCAGAGGCAGGCAGATCTCTAAGTTCGAGGCCAGYCTGGTCTACAGAGAGAGTTCCAGGACAGCCAGGGCTCACAGAGAAACCCTGTCTCAAAGGAAACAAAGCTGAAAGAAGTCTTTGAGGCAGTGTGTGCACCTGGGCAAGTACCCGGCATTTCTCTGCAGCGAGATGATCTAGAAGAGAGCGTTGCGTCTGCAGTGTACTCTCCACTGTGGGTGATGACAGTGGCAAATCCAGCAGGGGCCCCCGTTCCACAGTCTCCGTAGTCTGTAGTCTCTTCCTTTGGCTCCTAGGACCCAGGCCAGGAGCCTGCTTACATGGCTTGTCTGTTGATGTGAAATTCCATTTCTCTTGCTGTAACATCCTGATAAAAACAGGGTGGGTGGGGAGGGGTTGTTTTGCCAGCCTGTAGTCCTGTGATGGGGAAGCCAGGGCARGAGCCTAAAGCTTCACATTCACGGTTAAGGGCAGAGGACAGACACACGGACCCTCACTCACTTCCTCCCGTGGTCTCAGCTTCCTCTGCTCTCACAGGTGCAGTCTCATCCGGGGCTGTCTTCCCTTCTCAGTTGTCAGTCAGTCAGTCATAAGACAGTCTCCCACAGACAAGTCCGCAGTCAACCTGTTTTGGACAAGGCCTTAATTGAGACTGTATTTTTAGGTGATTCTAGGTTGTGGCAAATTGGCAAATTGACATTTAAAACTAACCACCACGGGCAGTTCCCGTTCATACCCCCACACTCCGGTCCCCCGTTCTCAGGCTCTGTCAACTTTAGTCCACTTTCCGGCTGCGGGGTTTCCCTGTCACCTGTTTAAATTTGAAATGGACCAGTGTACAGAATGTGCTGAGGAAAGAGCTGGGCTTCCAGCCCAGGCAGTGCCGAGACTCGGCCCTTTCTCCTCTGGACAGTTTGTGGCCGGAGTAGCATCTCCGCCCGCGGCTTTGTGAGCATCAGTGGCGTGGATGCGCCTGCTGTCTCTCCTCTATGCTGACTGTGTGCGGTTGTTAATGTTGGTCAGAACTTTAGGTGCCGTTTGCAAAGGTTGTGTTAGTGCCTCTCTGTTTCAGAACCGAGGTTTGTGGGGTTGGCTGCTCACACTGTGAGAGGCTTAGTTTTTACCCTCCAGGTGCCAATCATATTCTCTCCCCAGCTGAGACAGCCAGGGTGACAAAAGTGTCCCTTTAGACAGTTGTTCCTGGTTGACAAATGCTGACTAACATCTTTCCTCTGAGACTCTGTCTCTTTTCTTTGAGTATAAATGTGAGTACACCATGTGTTAGGGACAGTCGTTAGAGGGTAATAGAGGAGACTGACTACTCCATGGCCCGAGGACTCGGTCACTGGCCTTTTAATTATTCCCTAAACTGTTCTTATCCTTWAAAAAAAAATAGTTTTAAAATTTGAGTTTTTGGCAACCTTCTCCTGTCTGGTTATGTAAAGATTCCAGGCTGACGATGCTATGCTACAGGAATTCAACCTGATTGCCTTGCTGGAAGTAATCTCATGGAAAAAGTAAATACAGAATTTCAGTCTGTTAAAAATATTCAAAACATTGAAGGTATTCTAAAGCACGGTGAATAACAACAGTTGAAGAAACGGGGAAGAGGTATTTTCYACAAAGTTCTGTCAGCTGGCTTGTGGCAGTCCTCCCTGTGATTTAAGTTAAGCTTGTCCCCCTCATGCTTCCTGCCTGTATTTTCTGAGTGTGAACGGTTCTCACACAAGTACTTAAAGCTTGCTATGTGTCCCATCCTGAAGGAATTACATGTGGGAAGTGCTATTTGATCCGATCTGGTTCTGGTTTAAAAATGTAAGCACTGGAGCTGACGACTCCCTTGAGAACGGGCACTCCTCTGGCTGGGGACCCAAGTGTGCTCCTCACCCTCACAGCCACCCTTAACCTCGGCTCGGGGCATCTAATGCCATCTTCTGGCCTCGCCAGGCGCTGCACTGGGCACAACCCCACACACAGATGAACACATATAGACCTAATTAAAACAAAAAATTCTTTAAATATAGGTGTTACAGTATCGTCACGTCTCCTCTGTAGATTTGAGAGAACGGTTGTAAAGGACTGCCCTGCTGTGAGTCGGTTTTTTAGCTAGTTTGTTGATTCATGTATAGCTAGTGGAATGGTTGACAACAGACCTTGGAGGAAGTAAGACCCAGGTGGAAATGGGAGGAAATGAAGAGTTTCCTGTACTGTCTTTCTGTCATTAGACATTGTCTGTTCCTTAGTTTTGAGGGAGGACGTCTCAGCTGGTTTTTGTGCTGGGTATGAAATATTGAATAGCGTGATGGGAAGAAGAAAAATCCCACCACGGCTCTGCAGAGTCGAGTTCAGTTCTGGTCAGCTGCGTCGTCTCCGTTGTGTGAAAGATGAGATGAAGCTGTCCCTGTGTATTCGTCTTCGTAGCTGAGTCTTTCTCAGATGTTGAAAGGGAAGTGGGAGGGTGAGCTTCTGTGAGAGTAGGTGACTGAGCCCCCTCCCTCACGCAGTGCTTTCTTCCTGTTCGTCAGGGACTANACAAAGTTCTGTCAGCTGGCTTGTGGCAGTCCTCCCTGTGATTTAAGTTAAGCTTGTCCCCCTCATGCTTCCTGCCTGTATTTTCTGAGTGTGAACGGTTCTCACACAAGTACTTAAAGCTTGCTATGTGTCCCATCCTGAAGGAATTACATGTGGGAAGTGCTATTTGATCCGATCTGGTTCTGGTTTAAAAATGTAAGCACTGGAGCTGACGACTCCCTTGAGAACGGGCACTCCTCTGGCTGGGGACCCAAGTGTGCTCCTCACCCTCACAGCCACCCTTAACCTCGGCTCGGGGCATCTAATGCCATCTTCTGGCCTCGCCAGGCGCTGCACTGGGCACAACCCCACACACAGATGAACACATATAGACCTAATTAAAACAAAAAATTCTTTAAATATAGGTGTTACAGTATCGTCACGTCTCCTCTGTAGATTTGAGAGAACGGTTGTAAAGGACTGCCCTGCTGTGAGTCGGTTTTTTAGCTAGTTTGTTGATTCATGTATAGCTAGTGGAATGGTTGACAACAGACCTTGGAGGAAGTAAGACCCAGGTGGAAATGGGAGGAAATGAAGAGTTTCCTGTACTGTCTTTCTGTCATTAGACATTGTCTGTTCCTTAGTTTTGAGGGAGGACGTCTCAGCTGGTTTTTGTGCTGGGTATGAAATATTGAATAGCGTGATGGGAAGAAGAAAAATCCCACCACGGCTCTGCAGAGTCGAGTTCAGTTCTGGTCAGCTGCGTCGTCTCCGTTGTGTGAAAGATGAGATGAAGCTGTCCCTGTGTATTCGTCTTCGTAGCTGAGTCTTTCTCAGATGTTGAAAGGGAAGTGGGAGGGTGAGCTTCTGTGAGAGTAGGTGACTGAGCCCCCTCCCTCACGCAGTGCTTTCTTCCTGTTCGTCAGGGACTAYGTAAGGAGTGAACTGGAGTCTGCCTACGAAGGACCAATGTACTTAGAACCGCTCTCCATGAATCGCTTTACCACAGCCTTAATAGGTAAGTACTGAGAAGTAAAGAAGTAAAAACTGATC
The DNA here is from genome assembly GCA_002335545.1 of Apodemus speciosus. Lineage (NCBI taxonomy): Eukaryota > Metazoa > Chordata > Mammalia > Rodentia > Muridae > Apodemus > Apodemus speciosus. Next base: position 129,016 of record BDUI01001917.1, read on the forward strand.
ACTTCTACCGCCTTTTGATAAAACCGATTCGTAGTCATTAAAAATGATTAAAAATTCAAGTTTATTTATTGACTCTCCAGATGAAGCTACTGTTTTGTTTTGTTTTGTTTGTTTGCACTTAGGAGTCATTTGTTTTGGTTGTTTGAGGCAGGGTCTTGCTGTGTAATGGGGCTGGGGGGCGGTGCTGGCTGGCTCGAACTTCTCCCTCAAACTCCTGGCCTCTTCTCTCTGCTTCCCTGAGTCTGTTTTCATAGGCACATGGTGCCACATGCCATGTAGTTTTGTACTTTTACTTTGTCCTTTCCCCCTTCCTGCTTCCCCCCTCCTTCCTTCCCCTCTCTCCCTCCTTCTTTTCCTTTCCCTTCCCTCCCTTCCTCCCTTTCTTGCTCTAGTTCTGACAGCACCTCACATAGCCCAGGTTGGCTTTGAACTCACAAAGTAGTCAAGGGTGACCTTGACCTGTCGCTTCCCCTCCTGGGAGCTGCTGTGTTACRCAGTGCTGGGGATTGAACCTGGGGATTTGTTCTTGCTTCTGTTAGAAACAAAAAATAGTCATGTACAAAGAAACATGAACACAATGGAAGAAGCTGGACACACAGCTCTTTTTGCAAAAAGGGTCAGAGGGGAACCTTACCTAGCTAGCAGGCATGAGCACACGGGGGTGGGGGTGGGGGGCAGGAAGGTCACGCGGAGTTTAGTCCAGGGCAGGTGGTGACTGCCTTCTCGGCACTGGCTGGAGCCTGACTCAGTCTGGTGAAGCTGACTCGTCTTCAAAGAATCAGCACAAAGGAAGTCAGGGAAGCCAGTGGGGGCCAGGAGTCAGCGCCTCGCACCATCTAGTTATGGGAACGTGGCCAGGCCTTTTCAGTAGACGAAGGTGTCATCAGGTGGAGATGAAAAGGTAAGCATAATAGGCAGGAAATTCATGGAGCTTAAGGCCTTAGACCGGGTAGACTTCCTAAAAAACCCACCCCATCACCCATCACGCCGGCAGGGGCTCTCCCAGCCAAGCCGCACCCTCCGCCCATCTTTCCTTCCTCACCCCACGCTCCCTCCTCCCACCCTCCCTCCCTCCTTTCTTCCTCCCTCCTTCCTTCCTTTTCTTCCTCCCCCCTCTACCCTTTCCCATCCTTTCTTCCTACATTTGCTGAGTGTGTGCATGTGCATCTCTGTGCATGTGTCGTGCGCTTATTCCTTGCTCTGTGCGTGCGTGCGTGCGTGCGTGCGTGCGTGCGTGCGTGTGTGTATCAGAGGTCAGCTTTCAGGAGTTGCTTTTCTCCTTCCGTCCTGTGGGTCCTAGGAATCCAACTCAGGTCATCAGGTTGTTCATATAGCTGTTTATTACTATTTGTATTTATCATAATACCAAAAATAGTTCATAGAGGCTTGTGGTTCTTAAAGGTTTTTAAGTATCTGAGAAGATTAATTTTTAAACAGCTAGTCATTACTTTGAAAGGCTAAAGTGATTAGATATGTCTCATTTATTTACTGCTGTTGAAAGTGAGCGTCCTGTTGTCAGAAACAAATCCTGTTCACGACTGAAGCACAATGTTAAAAATAGAAGTGCTGGCTTAAAAGCAAATAGATAACAGTCCTAAGTGAGTCACCCACCATGCCAGAGACCCCAAACAGGAAGTGAGGAAACTGACTCTCCTGCCACACCTCCGGTAAGTCAGTATTAAAGAGAGGGAAACAGGTCTTCTGAAATGATTGCCCAGCTCTTCATACAGAGAAGACTCAGGGGTGGACCACGAAGAGGGTTGTGTGTCTGGGGACCAAACTAGACTACACAATTAAAGCTCTGTTGTCCAGAACTCAGCCTCACGTGGCTGCCAAGCACTGAACATGCTACTCTCACGTGGTGTATTCTGTGTGTAGGACACATGCTCAAGGTATACTTAGTACAAAAGGGTGTAAAGCATGTCTAATATGTGCTAAGAAGATTTAGGGTATTTTTGATTATATAAAGTATATTGTTTTTATCTCTTTCCTGTTACGTTTTGAAACAAGACTCCTAGGAAAAACTGCAGATTCTGTATGTAGCCCCTCTCCTTCTGATGTGACATCCAAGACCAGCGATGGCCCTGTTGAGCTTTTGAGTGTAGAGTGAAAATTCCTTGCAGGGTTTTCCCTGCGTCTTCTGAATTCTAAAGCCAAAGGCTGAGTTGGCTGAAGCCTTGGGAAGGGTGTCAAAAACCTGTCTGGTACTTTCTCTTGAACTCGAGAGTCTCAGTGTCAAAACTGGCCCGCGGTTCGGCCTTCTCAGACAGCAGGTGGCACTTGAGGGATTCCTAGCGATGAGGTCAGTCTTGGAGGCACACATATTTGTCTCTGGGAAGAAGACCAGTTGGGCTTGTCTAGTTCAAAGGGCACCAAAATGACAGTGTCATTCATTCAGCCAAATAGGAGTTGACCCACTTYCCCACCATGTTGCAGACTGATAAGGAGAAGCCAGCAGAGGTCTTCCTGCTCTGCCACGTGTGGGCTGGCAGTTTTTGCAGAGGAGGGGGCCTCAACGGTGCTGCCTCTCCTCCTCTTCCTCCCCCTTAACCCGCTCCTCACCAGACTGTCTCATTTCTTCCTGCTTCTCTTCCTCCCTACCCTGTTCTTCTTCCTYGTACCCTGCTGGCCTGGCTATGTTCTCACTAACTAAGAGCTAGCTGCTGAGGAAAGAAAATGATGTCTGTGCCATATTAAAGGGTGTTTTTCCTCTCATATTGATTTTAAAGTAAATTCCTGCTCCTGTTTTAGTAATAATAAGCTTCTGGATTGGAGATAAAGCTCTGTAGTGGAACCATTAGCTCAACAGGACAGGCTCTGGGTTTCATTCCCAGCACTACAAAAAGAGAATTAACAAACACACAGCGGCAGCAATGGTGTGCTTTTAAAGAAAAACCAGAGCTATTTAAATGTTCCATGATTTCTCGGAGGCTGCAGCCCTCTCTGAGTTCTTTCTGATTGTGGAGTCCTGAATCCAGAGAATCCAGAGTCCAAAGTGATTTTGATTTACTCAGCGTTACCATTGGAGCAGGCGCCTCTTGGGGCTGCAGGGGATTTCACTGACTCCCTTGCAGAAACAAGGGTCAATTGTCATGAGAAAAAAATGACTTCTGAGTCACGTCTCTCAAAGGAGATGTGGAAGTGTGTACAGTGCCAGAACAAGCCCTCCCGCGGCAGCCTGGACTCGGGGACTTCAGAGCCGGGCATGGGGGGACTTTCTGTCCTGCTGACCAGGGAAACCGAGGCACCACAGCACAGCCCACTGAAGACAGACAGGGCGACGGCCCTCTCCACCGCCACCAGCGCTCCTCCTCCCAGCCTTTGCTTTTCTGCTTTCACTTTCTGATTCTGAGTATTTTAATAAAGGAAATGTTTATGATGGAAGCGAGTGTCCCCTGCAGCCTCTCCCTCACGCTCCATCGCCCTCCCCTTCCTCTTTCAGTTCCTTCCCYGCTGGGTGCTCTTCCTTCTGGAAGGCCAGCCCCTCCTGCCTGGATCCTCCCCTCCAGTGCTCCCTCTGTCTGCAGCTTCTTCTGCCTTTGGGGGGAGCTGTGCTTTTGCTTGGCTTTCTCATTCTTCAGCTCCGTCCTCTCCTCACGGTTTAAGTTTTGTTCTGCGTTCTTTCTGTCTGACACTTGTTTCAGTGGCTGTTTCTCTTACTTTTCTAAATGTTTATTTCCCATATGAATCATTTAACTATCTGGAGGAAGGCTTGGCTCTTCAAGTTTATCTGAGGTATAGGTCAGTGCCCATAAATGGTTTTGATTTTTTTTTTCTCCCAAGCTTCTAGTGTAAATGTGTAGTCCTAGGGTGGTGGGGAAACAGAGGAGGAGGATCCTGAATGTGAAACCGGCCTGGGTGACACAGTAAGATCGTCTGATCCACTTGAGGCAAATATTAGGAAGTAGCCCCAGTTTAAGCTTACTCATGTGTATTATAAAAGTGCAGGTTGTCACAAATATGTATGCTGATTCCTGCAAGAACTTCATGATTATGTGACACGGGGAAAAGCTGAATGCTAATACGTCAGACGCACTCAACATAATGTACCTGGCAAGTGGTAACAACACCTGGTGTCGGGTAGAGCTGGGCCAACAGCGGGTGGAGTGGAACAAGTCCATCACAGAACAGTTCGAACACCCTGACCATGACAGAAATACAATATGGGCTTGAGAGATGACGGCTCACTGACTAAGAACA
>BDUI01001918.1:14780-25470 GCA_002335545.1 Apodemus speciosus
ACAAGGGGCCACTTGATCACTAATTGAGAAAATGCCTTACAGCTGGATCTCATGGAGGCATTTCCTCAAGGGAGGCTCCTTTCTCTGTGATAACTCCATCTTGTGCCAAGTTGACACACAAAACCAGCCAGTACACCATGTCTGAAAGTGATGTCTAGTTGAGTGGCAGACAAAGTGATGAATCAGAAAACGATTTGATGAAATAGGAGATACCCAACTCTCACAAGAAGAGAGGGGAAAGAGAGGTGACCTAAGAGAAAGAAGCACAGAGGAGAGAGGCAGTTTTACCAGGAGAGTTTTACAGAGACAGGTTGAAGAGAAAACAAGCTAGAGACACAGGTGAAGACAGAACAAACCAGAGAATAAGAAGGAGCCAGAAGATTAGAACAGACTGCCAAAATTAGTATGAGGCAAACCAGAGCAATTCAATGAGAAAATGAGAGAAGCCAGATTGAATCAGTCAACTTGGAGAAGAGTTTTGAGCCAGAACAGCTGAGCTGAGCAGCCAGATCAGAAAGAACTAGAAAGAGTGAGCTTATTTGGCAGTAAGTCTCAGAGGCTGAAAATGCTTTAGGCCTAGATAAGATTGTACAGAAGCTAGAAGTTTCCAGAACTAGACGTAGGTTAGCAGACTGAGGCAGTAGCCTTGGAGGTGACAATTGCATCAGAAGAATAAAAGATACGTTGACATGGACCTTACCATTGAGCCCCATCCTCTAACCCACAAGGAATGTAGTATCATCGGCATGTTAGCATACAGAAGTCCTCTAGCTCCCATGCTCAGACCAGCCCCTGACATGTCACAGTGAATTTAGATAGCTGGGCTTCCTGCCCTCTTGAAGCCCACAGAGGTGTGGAGAGGCAGACTTTTGACAGTGAAGCAGGCAAAATAGAGGAAGAGAGATAGGACCTTATCCATGTTAAGGCCAAGTAGACCATTTAGGTAGCCAAGTCCTAAATGACCACCAGTCAATAAGTGACTCTTATTTATGGGCAGATGATGATCTTGACACACTAGACACCTTACCATGGAGGAAAGATGAGAGCAGACAAAAGGACAGGCAAGGGCCACCACCACCCTCACTTCAGAGTCAAGAAAGAGAAGCATGCCTGTGAAGGCATCAGCCAGTGCTCAGGACTGAGCTCTCTGCTCCCACTTTGCCCTGATCTTCTTGACATGTGTGTTTATGCGGTCTTAAATTTCAATTTTAGCTGAAATCCTTGCTGACCTATAGCCTTTCCCATTATCCGCTCCACCCACCTACCCACCTACCTCTGGCACATCTCTTCTGTAGGATTTATGTCTGGTAACGGACTATGAAAATGTCCGTGAGGAAAAAGACAAACAGCAGTAGTGGCCTGGGAGTTGCCACTCCTTTCCTATTTCACTCTAGAGAAACCTTGCCTGCTGATTAAATGCACTTCTTCCCCTGACAGATGAGAACATAGGGGAGATCTTATCCAGGCACTAGAGAGAGGTAACTGCCCCTGACCTCTGAGAGGCAACCTCTCTTCTAAGAGAACTGACTTTCAAATCAGGGATCTCTGATCTTCAAAGTGCTTGACAAACCCACGAACCCCCGCCACCACCCTCATGCCCAAGGGTCACTCACTACCTACTGCTTGCTGCTAGGAAGCAATGCAGTGTAGCAGCTGGGCTCCGGTCCTAAGATTCCAGGAGACAATCAAGAATGCCTTGGTTCTAGATTGTTTCAAGTGGCCACAGCTGCGCCATTGAAGACTTTGTTGACTTGAGTCAGGTTGATGCCACCCCAAGACCAACTGTTGTAGAGTTTCTATGGTCTTTACATACCAGGCCAAGGACTGAGAAGTTATTTAAATCTTAACATGTAATTTTTACAAGTTGTAAGACTGAAAAGTCATCTTTGTTGTTCCAGATTGGTGGTTGGAACAACCATCTAGAAATCTCACCACATGGTGAAGGCCTGCAAAGAGATCAGATAGGGAGAGACAGAATAAAATAGAGCAGTGAGCATTGCAGACCTCATAAGTAAATAAAATAAAACCTGTAGCACTGCTTTCTCTAAAGGAAAGAAAATATACACTCATCGAATGGGCAGATGGTCTGCATCTGGCAAACCCTGGGAAGTTTGGTCCCCCAACTTTCACTGCTGCACTCCCTGGTGACTTCCCAACCTCCTGCTATTGGGAACATCAGGACTGTGAGTAAGAGAAATGTTTTAGACAAGGGAACCCTGAGATATCAGTCCCAAGAGAGAAGATTAGGGCCCAGGGGCAAACACAAAAGGCTTGCCCTAGACTGGCCCCTGGCAGGCCTGGTGCTGGGCTAAAGGGAGAGGAGAGCCGACAAGTGCTTGCCTGATTTCCTTTTGCCTTTAGTCACCCAAGGGTCTATGTTGGGTTGAATATTTGAGGGAGAATCATTCCCCCTTGAAAGAGAACTGCAGTGGAGATTTATTTGCACACATGAGTGCATGCCTTCCTGCAATGCTAGTTAATGATTATTGAGTATGGACTGTATTCCAGACCATGTTTGTAGTACACTGCCTGTATGAAAGTCCAACTTTATACTATGAAGCAAAGTCAAATGTCAAACTTACTACCTAGTACTTGGTACAGGGCAAGTACTGCACTCAACCTCTCCTGGCCTCAGTATGCTTGTCCTAGAGATGAAGTTACTGCTGTCCCCTCCCTCTGTGGCTTGAGAGAACTAATTGCAGAGGTTCAAGTACATTTTAAGTTCTCATTGTGCCTTTGCTTTTAGCCTCAGCTGTATCCTCTTCTCCCACTCCTTCCCATGGTAGCCCAAAAGGGCCAGTTTTCCCCACTGCCCTATTTTGGGTCCATGTCAGAGTCAGGTTTGATTCAATGTACAGAGTGCAGTTCTGTCATCGGGTATCCACCAGAAAGGACTGTTCAGACATGGATTTAAGCTAATAGAAAGTCTTTGTTAGCCAGCTGGCGACTACATTGGGTGTCTGGGATCCCAGTGCAGCACCGAGCCTTTCTCTGGGTGAGCTTTTAAAACACCAAAAACCATGTTCTGGAACGACATACTTCAGTCAACAAGAACAGTTCACCAGAAGTGGAATTGCAGAAGTCAAAGAGCAAGGCTAGATCATTTTGAGACTTTCCCAGAACTATAAACTTTAACGTATTAGGCCTTTTAGTTTTGTTTTAGTTTTGGCAAATGGACTGAGTTTTTCAGCCTGAATGGTTCTTCCATCATGGTTTCAGTTATGCTAAGGTCTGGGAGCCTATTAAGGTCTGAGGCCCTGTTAGTGTCTTCTATACACATACATGATGTGGGCCCAGCAAGGAATTCTCTTGATAGGACTGATATATCAATGTCTACATAACCTTAAACACGTGTCCACCAGGCTATTCACCACTACATACAAAATAGTTTGCTGGTCACTGTCCCAGCAGTGCTATAACATAGCAGAGGTCCACTTACCACCAAGTTTGTTATTAGCAACCCTCCTGACACTTCCAGAGATCCCATCTCGTGTCTCTTGGATCAGTGAGCAAAGAAATTGAAGTCCTCTGCTGATTTTCCTTTTCCTTACTGAGATAGAAACATATTTGAGGGCAGAGACTGTATCTTAGGGATGCTTGCTATTTTTCTCATTGCCTGGTAAAGTCTTTGATATACTAGACATATTATAAATGTTGGTTGGATCTGTAACCACCCAGGCAGAAATTAAGATGTCCTAAAAAGACACTTGTGTCTCCCCATCTATCAGACTGTTGAAGCAATGGACCTCAAAGAAAGGGGATTGCTAGGAGGCGTGGGACTCCCCTTGAAGGGAGAAGGGGACTTGTCTCCTGGAAAGAGAGTTCACAAAGTCCCAGCACCTTGTCAGACCACCTTACACATAAATCTGAAGCTTACATAATGGGTCAATGGTGGGTCAACCACACCTTCACCGTATGCTGAGATGTGCATATACTTGGCCCTCTGTTCAAACTTTGATCTCACTTCAGGACACCAAAGGTGGACTTGGTGGTGGAGGCAGGGGATTCACTGGGTCTCTAGCCCTCTTCCCAATGTGGCCACATTGAATGATTCCTTTTTCTGCTTTCACTGACTCTTTGGTTCTTTCAACTTGGTTTATTGAAGATGGCTTGCTAGACCTGACTTGAGACCCAGCTTGTCACGCACCCYCCTCCCCGTAGTTGATAATAGATCTATCAATAGCGTGAAATAAAACTGGCAATTCACTCTCTCCGTATAACCAACCTTTGGGCCTTTGAGRGTAGTGGGGTGGRAGCCAATGGCTAAAGATCTGGGGAATGTTTTTACCTGTATGATTTCGACAATGTGGCTTTTCTTCCTCCTGTCTTACGTTGAAGCATTCAACTCTCTCCATCCCCAACAACCATCAGCCTCAGCTGCCTCAGCTAATATAATCCACCCATCTGCTCGGAAAACAGTAGATAAAACGCAGAGCCCAGGCAGGGAGACTCCTCACCAGCTAAAGCTCTTTCCAAGCCACTACATCTCTCCATCCAGGTTGGCCTCCGTTTTCTCTCCCCACAGCAGAAGGCCAAGAGATGGTGTTCATGGCATCATTGCACATTAATATACATTTAAACACTACTCCAGGGCAACATAAAACAGCATCTATTTTTAACTCTGTCCAAATGGGAATCCTTACAATTAAAGAGAGAGAGAAAAAAACATGCAAAACTAAAGTTGATACAGACKAAAAGTGTCATTACATTTCTTTCACAAAAGGACAGGCTGAGTCTTTGGCATGTCTATAGTTCCTGACACATGAGCCTAGCACGTGATTTTAAAGTTAGGGAAATTGCTGGATGGCAGTTTTCCGTTCCTGTTGGGGTGACGGGGATGCTTGGCTAGGACCAGACAAGGACCTTTGTTTTGTCCAGAGCCGCAGAGGGGAAAGCAGCAGACCACTGAGCTTTGTTCTGCAATGCCAYGTGGCAACCTCATGAGCTCTGAGAGGCACAGAGGATGCAGGATGGAGCTCGAGAGCACCATCTGCCCAGATGGAGTCCGTTTCCATCCGAGGCTTTCCCCACCACTGGCCTTGTCAGGACAAGCCAGCTACATCTTTGCAAAGATCTAATTTTAGAGAACAGAGCTTGATAATGTGCACCCAATGTAACAGGAATAAAGTGTGACTTCCATTAGTTAGGTGACCAGAAGATGGACTGTGCCTTGGCTTTGCTGGGGCCCTGCAGCTGGARCATTTTAAATTTCATTTATTCTTGAAAATTGATTTTCTTTATTCGATTTACCTCCTCATCAGGTTTTCTACTAAGACTGCCCTATTGTATAGCCGTTAATAACCACAGGACACTCTGAAATTTCCTTGAGTGTCACACCTGGGGGTTATTTGTTTCTGAGGATTAGACTCTTAACTCTAATGAGAACATTCAAAAAACCAAACAGGATTTTCTGTTTAACATTCTAGGCAGGGAAGGGCTGAGCTCTGCCCACTGGCCAACAGCTGCTCACTGTGCAGTACAGTTATGGACCAGTTCGAAGAGTCCCCGGAGCAGTTCTGAGGTTAATCTCCTGAGTGTGGCTCTTGCCCAAAGCACCGTGAGGCTGCCTGGGCCACCTCTGTCACAAGCGATATTTTGCCTCCTGCTTTGCGGACAGAGCCAGAGACATTTGCTGGAGCCAATTTACAGTTCTCATGCCAAGCATCCAGCAGAGAGGAACTGGGCTCTGGTGCATGTCCATGACACAGCCCCGAGGAGGGTTTGTCCACGGGGAGAAACTGGGTTGAAGCTCTTTTGGGTCATCAGTTGGAGAAACTTTTCTTTCTTTGGGCCATTCTGGAATGATTTCGAATGATTCGTTTCCGTGGAGTTTTGTTTTAAATTCTGAATTCATTTGTAGTGATACTTGTTAATCAATTTTAAGTGGAAACAGCTGCTGTGTGTCACTCCCACGGTCCCCCTGCAAACCCTAGAAAACTATAATTCAAACCATCCTCTCCCCTCTCTCAAACCCATTCAGTGTGCCCATTTGTATGGCTCTGTGGGCTGGGTTTCTAGGCTTTTCTCTTGAATCAGCCCTCTGCATGATGGCTTGGAAGGATAGGGTACGCACAGTAGGAGGAGGTGTGTGTGCAGGGGGGAGCACGGGGATTCAGCAGACATCCGCCGCCACAACAGCAAAGGCCAGGATCCGCAGGAGGTATACATGTTTCTCTCCTCATTGGTCCAGAACACATTTATTAAAAAGTTACTATGAGCAAGCAAACAGCTGCCTGCTGGGTTTTGTAGAAGAGAAAATGTAGCTTTCAAGGAGCTCAGAGCCCAGAGGGGGCAGGAAACTTAAAAAAAAAACTCAGTAAACTAAATGAGAAAGCTGCGGTGGCCATGCTAAACAGGTGCTCAGTGAGGGGTCGCCGAACTCCTCAGTCCCAGATACATGCAGCATCCTGCAGAGAGGCAGGGATGAGGAGGATGGCAGCTCCATGCTTGCTATATGTCCTGGCATAGAACCCTGGAGGCGGGTTCTATGTGATACAGATAGGATCCAGTGCACTGTGCGTGCACTGTGCCCTGTCTGTTGCCACGTTCTATGTAGATGTGCCTATGYGTGGTCAGACCTCTTCCAAAGCCAGCATCAGAGCCAATGCTGTTTCCCAGCAATGCTAGGCAGTATTCTCCAAAAGCCAGAAGATGAGCAGTGTTCATTTCTCTATTACTCATGTGAATGATGATGGTGTCTCTGTCGAGTGGGAATAATGCCCAGACCATGCTAGAACAGTGGTTCTCAACCTGTCGGTCACGACCCCTTTGACAATCCTCTATCTCAAAAAAAAAAAAAAAATACATTTTGGCTCATAACATTAGCAAAATTACAGTTATGGAGTAGCAATGAAAATAATTTGATGGTTCAGGATTCACCTCAACATGAGGAACCGTATTAAAGGGTTGCAGCGTTAGGAAGTTGAGAACCACTGTTCTAGGAAGGATGCAAAAGGGAAATGGAGCCGTTGATGTTCTGGCCAAGGTGAAGAAATCTCATGGCCACCTGTGATGAGAGAAAAGAGAAACTGGTCTCTGCAGATGTGGTTCTCAGCCTCCAAACTACCAGAGCCATCCATGCATTTCCGGAGTTAAAGGTACTCATGAAACTGTTTTCCTGTGGCTACAGGAAAGAGAAAATAAAAGAGKCTGGAAGGGAATTTTATCTATGGGGCGCAGTTCTCCCCATCATTTGCCCTCCTCCTGTGAGTAGCTATGTGGCTGAGAACAGCTTTAGAAACAGCAAGATACTGKTCTCCCACTGATAGCTGAGTGGCCGAACCCAAGCTCTATKTCCACATCCACTCGAGTAGCAGCAGCCACACTACCTGGGAAGACCCTCTGTGGGAAACAGTGGTAGGCCTTGTGAAAGCCTTTGGCATTCTGTGTTGTCTCCAGCAGGAGACTAATTAATCCCAGCTTTTTGTGGTTATTTTCCTAACTCCCATAGTCTGTGTCCAGTAGTAATAGAGTCTTGCTGAAGTCTCCAAAAAGGACTGAGTTCACTGTTGCCTAGACCATAGTCTGAAGGAAGGTATTTGAAAGGAGAAGAGGGGTGTATCTAAAGTAAAGCCTGCTCTCTAGGGTGGAAGGCTGGCTGGGGAATTCCTCTGAATCTGCAATGTAAGGTGGCAGGGTTGTCATAAGGCACGGAGTGCCATCTTAGTCTGAGCAAAGGTTAGAGGCGTGAGGGGCAAAAGCGTGGGGACAACTTTAGTCCTCAAATGTCTAACACCATCCAGAACAGTGGGCATCTCTTCTGAAGGAAGATAAAGTTGAGATCAAACAACCTGAGGAACTCAGGTACAAAAGTGAGATGGCCTTTGCGATAGCTGCAGGAATGGGCTATCTGGGGAAGGCGCAGAAAATTGCTTCTCGGTCAGCCATGCAAAACAGGGTAAGTCTTCATCTGTTAGAAGGAAGGTAGGGTGATGAAAGGGCTGAGTTCCCTGGGGTCCTCTTACCCTACCAGCGGGTGTGAAAGGCTCACGCTTGCCTTGGTGGGTGACAGTAAGCAGATCAACGGCTCACCAGAGATGGTCAGGACGGAGGTTCGAGCAACACCCCAGCCTCTTCCATAAATATGTTCACACTTCTGCAAGCAGACCCTTKCAAGGAGYTGCTGTGGCTTTGCAGTCAGAACAGTTGTCTGAAAGYCACATCTCTTCTTCTCCAGAGTTAGCCCTGTTCCTTTTGACTTGCTATTGCTTTGATCCTGTGGTAGTGCCCGTCGAAACACTCCACCATCCACACACCAGCTCTCGCCCACTAAATGATACAAGTATGCCTTACTCTGTACCTCTGACCCCATGACAGAGCGACTGATTATTTTTCTGAGTTGTTTCAATCCCCCGTATCTTAAAAATCATGCAACAGACAAAAATGTCATAATCCAGGCTTTGTTCCTTCATGAATAGTGGAGCTTCTTGTTTTGTTTCTTCTTCTAGGAGGCAGATAGAGTGTTTCTGTTTGTCRCAAGTACTAACTCTCATAAGATTTTACCCATTGCATAGAGAAGTATGGTGTATTYTCAACATATTTTTCAAGACTGTGTCTAGAATGTTCTTAGACACACTACGATATGGAATGTCAGTCTTCACTCACAGTTTTCATGATATTTAGGATTGGTGTTCAGGATTCATGAGGGGTGGGGGAGGGCAAAGTCAGCCAGAGCAACAAGTAGAGCAAAAAGGACACTCCCAACGTATTTCCTGTCCCTGTGGCTGTCCGCACAATTGGATGAACATCCTAAGGAAATATGTAGTGAGCAGGAACTGTCTTCATAATTTCTCCTTTATGTCAGAAGGTTGACATTTCGCCTGCTTCTAATAGAACTGTACTGGGCCTAATTCTCCTTATTGTCCCTTCGTTGAGAGCAGAAATGCCCAGCCTGCCCAAGAGGAAGTCTGTTTTTTCTTGGGAACGAAGAAAGACTATCTTATGATTTAGGAAAGCTAAATTTCCATGCAATACAAAGAATTTTGAATTAGAGTAAGAAGTCCCAGGTTTAGGCCCCACATCTGCCACTTTAATTGTATTCTTGTTATGAAGTCATCCTTTCCCRTGTTTTTATTTCCTTATTTACAAAAAAATAAGATCACACATACATTTGGAAACACAAGATGATATATGGGAAAGGTCRAATAAACTGTTAAGTCCTACCCTGTCCTKCGTAACAGTCTGACATATAAATGCCTGCACCATTGGCTTCCYGCCTAGCCATAGSAGAGGGTCATAACCAACCAGGGAGAGCAGGCRCGTGGGTTTATTAATGGAGACCATTTCTGACCCCATGCCAAAGTAATACGTCATTTCACGCCCAAGCTGTGGAAAGTCTGTTTGGCTTAGATAGGATGAAAATAGCAATATCAAACTTGGAAAGTCATGCTTGTGTTTGCTTTCTGGCTCTTGGGGCCTTCACTGTCTTTGCTTTCCAAGGTGGCCTTCTCTTCCTTGCTGATTGCAAACTCTCCCCAGCGGGAGAGAGATGCTAGCAGCTAATAGGAGGTCTTGAAGMTCAGAAAGATAGCTTCAGTTAGTACACAGTCAGCTTTCTCTTTAGGGAGTCTTGGAGATCAAACCTAGGACCTCTCCTATGCTAAGCAAGTACCCCTCTCAGTACCTATAAACAGCCCCAGCCATCTTTAATGTACTTATTTTTGAAACAGTGTCTCACTAAGTTGCCCAGGCTAGCCACAGATTTACTCTGTAACTCAGATAGGCCTTGAATTTGTCTCATCCTCCAGAAGAATAGGGATTACCAGTCTGTASCACCAGGCCCARCTGAACYACCAGGCCCAACTTCACCTTGTTCTTAAGAAAAAGACCACCTGTGAACWGGAAAATACAGCTCATTRGTTCAGGACACTGGCTGCTCTTCCACAGGACCAGAGGTCAGTTCCCAGCATCCACATGGCAGCTCACGACTGCCTGTAACTCCAGTTCCAGAGGCTCCAGAYGCYCTCTTCTGGTCTCTTCGGGTGCCAAGCACATCTATGGTGCACAGACATTAATACAAGGAAAATCCCAGCACACATGAAATAGAACTCATTCAAAAGCAAAGTCCACTTCAGGTATACGGAGCGAAGAACCCATTTTAATCTGCTCTGAGCTGGATGGCAAAGGGCTCCCTGGAAATCCAACTGTTTACAGTTGTTCCCTTTTACAACCTTGACCTTTCTGAGAATTCATTTCCTGGTATCTAAAAGAAGAAGCCTAAGGACATCCCACATCCTCCCAGAWAAACAATCYGGTTTGACTSAGTGACAATCTTAGCATTGAATGATTCGAGGCCCAGAAGATGTTTTCTAGAACTTAAATATTATTTTCTACATTTGAAGGTTACAACTACCTGGGCTTGTCATTACTTCCACAGTCAAGTGAGTGAGTGGGAGTCCCGGGAGCATAAATCCTCCTGGATGTCCCACCTCTCGTCACCACCCCCTCTGCACGTGGCACAGAGCCCCTACTATTCTTGGACTCTGGCGTAGGCTCCATCTAACTGCAGGTTCTTCAAAAGTCACACAAAAGATGTCCACACAGTGAGCATCCGTTATGCCATGAGAGTGACCAGGAAGCTGAAGATATTTGCCTCTGAACTCAGTACAAAATTGAGATTCTAAATCGGGATTTTAAAAAACTAGAAAGTTAGATGATCTGGTTTTGTTTTACAAAGGCCACCCCCGCACTT